>JAOYRS010000028.1:3530000-3797500 GCA_032432895.1 Dryadula phaetusa
TTTAAAAGGATTAATCACGTATATTTTGGTATTCGAAAATACATTTTTGGAAATCTGATGATTTCTTACTAATAAATGGCCAGAACTTTGTTTAAGTGGCAATCTATGGCTGACTTAATCACGCCGGTACCATATTCTAATGCTTATACTTTAACATTAATAACTGTATACAATACTGAACTTTTAAAATGTAACTATTTTAACCGGATTAATCGCATATATTTTGGTATTCGAAATTCGTCAGACGAATGCTACCACTCTATCTGTGACCATGGAATACTGTAAAATGTTCCAAGCGTCAGGTATCCAAAAATGTATTTTTGAATACCAAAATATATGCGATTAATCCGGTTAAAATAGTTTCATTTAAAATATATAAAAATCGTGAAGATCAAAAATCTTATTATTATGATACTGAACTATTTCTGATTAGCTGTTTTAGTTAAATTAAGTGGATTTGGTATGGTTCTTCGTCAGGTTTTCCAGGTATTTTATTCTCATATACTAGGCAAAAATGCTCACGATAAATACTTTCTGTTAATATGAAATCTTCTTATATGTTAAATATATATTTTAGTTGGCTTACTACGGTACGGCTTTTACTTAGACTTAGATTCTCCAGATATTTGTTTATTATATATCAAAAGAAAATGTCTATCAAGTTGGATAATTTTTATTAATTCGTGTTCAAATACATTCGTGTCCTGCAAAGCAATCCTTCCAATCATTCCGTTTTAGAACTTCGAACTAAACCTTTTATCCCGCATAGCAGGATAGACAGGAAGTACCTAGTGTAAATACACACCGTACTCCACTTTCCGTCGAATTTGAGATATAGCGTGTTGGGTGGCGGAACTCAACACCGCGTTTTGTCTTACCAGAGCAAGTAAATGAGAGTAATTTAAATATAATCACTCCTCCGTGTGGGAATCGAATCTAAAACTACTACATTTTCAGTCAGATATTGTTCTACTTCACTTCGTAGCCTATTTATTCTACTATATAAATAACATCAAATCCTTATACAAATATTCCTTAAGATATACACTATGTTGTTTTCCGTGTGTAAAACCCGAGTTATTAATAGTAAATTAGAGGTCAATTTGTGGGCTAGTCGGTCCTCGAGATACTTTATATATTTTAAAAGATATTAAAATTATTAACGCACTTGTTGCAAGCATTAAAACGGTAGACCTACATTTCATTTTTTTAGTTTCACTCTTTTATCCCACAGAGCAGAGTAGACAGGAAGTACCTAGTGTCAAGACACTCCGTACTTTGTTTTCCCCCAAAAATTGCGACATTGCGTAATGATTGGAATAACTTAACTAAATATAAACATTCCCTCGAGTGAGAATTGAACCCGCAACCGATCGCGTTTACAGTCAGACGCTATCATATTTTTGGTGACTAAATTATTTATACAAGAATTAATTATTTATTAACTTTTCTATTTTTGTATTATTAATTTTAATTATATTTACTTGCATATATACAAGTAAGTAAACAAAATACCTCTTTAGATTCCACAATAGGCGCTCTATAAATAAATACATAGTTTATTTAATACAAAATTATTATACAATTATATATATATATATATATATATATATATATATATATATATATATATATATATATATATATATATTTGTAATAGCAATTTGAGACTATTTATAACTTTAAACTCATAGTAATATAGCTTTATCACTTTTTCTTATTTTGGAAACGAGGACGAGGCCGGTCATAGCGCAGTGGGACAGCGTCTGAGTGAAAACGCAATCGGTTGTGGGTTTGATTTTCACTCGGGGGATTGTTTATATTTAAATTAATTTCACTTCCGCACTCTGATAAGACAAAACGTGGCGTTGATTTACGCTACCTCAACAAGTACTTAGTGTCTTAACACTAAGTACTTTCTCTCGCAAATAGTGACTTAAGTAACTAAATAAAGAGAACCTAGTGTCAAGATACTGGTATCACTTGGTTCACTTTTAAGAAACACTGCGTGGAGAGTGTCGCAACCTAACACCACGCTATGTTTGTTTGCGTAACTTGAGGATATTGAAATTGTTAATCAAAAATCATTACTGCGAGTGGGATCGAACCTGTAACTATTGCATAATTCACACACTGTACTAGTGCGCCACTAAATAATAACTACTACGGTTTTCTATTTATTATTTATGGGTTGCTTACGCATAGAGGATAGTTACGAAAGAGTGGTAACTTAGATATGTAAAGAAACAGTATTTTTGCGGCGTTTAGCTCAGTTATTTAACACGTAAAGTCTCGAATTCGGGCAAAAATTTGCAGTATGTATGTAAGTAGAGTATATACTTTTTTGTTATCTTGTTATTTTATTAAATATGAAAATAGCATTATTACTATTTTTGTACAGCTTCACTCGTTATCCCAAATAGCAGGGTAGTCAGACACAACCTAGTGTCAAGACACTCCGTTAACTGCTTTCCGCCTAAAACCGAGACATTGCATACTGACTAACGAATTTAACACCGCGCTTTGTCTTACCAGACCGGAGAAATTTAAGTAATTATAAATATAATTAATACACATGGGAAACGAATCCTCTACCAATTGCATTGAGAGTCAGGCATTGTTCTACAGCGTTATGATGGCGTTCTACCAAAATACCATGAAATATTATGAAGATTTGCAAAATTTTAAAAATCTCTACTACTTGCAAGGTTCCTTGAGGTCTTGAGTCACGGTCACGAGACACAGTCCCGCCGCAGCCTCATCCTCCTAACGCAACAAGTGACCTAAATTACCAGATTTCAACTTAAAGTCTTTTATATGAGATTTTATATGAAAACTTTTTATATGAAAAAGATGACCTTATTATTTACTTGTTTTAAATTTGGATTTTGAACGATTTTCTTCTAAATGATTTAGTATTCTAGATTAATCTATCTAATTTCTAATTCTAGATTAATCTAAAAATAAAATCTAAAAATTCTAGATTAATCTATATTCTAGATTAATCTTTATTCTAGTTGATTTTATATATTAATCTAAACATTATAATGTTCTTGTTAACCCCAGGCCTTTGGTTAAAAATTGCCACGGCCAATGCCATATAAAATAATTAAAGTATAACGGAATATAGTTATTAATATCTAGTTGTAACTAAGCAGTTAACCCTACTCGCTGTATACGGCCGATGAATAAAATTAAAAAACTAAAATTATAACTTCTAAAAACCTTTAAACCACTTTGGCTCAGTAGAATTTTTAATCGTTAATACGATGTTCACGAGTTCTATTTCCACTCGGGATATTATATTTAAATTATTTGATTTTTATACACTGATGAAACAAAGCATGGCGTTGAACTCCGTCACCTATAGAGTTGGATTTATATAGAAAGTAGAGAACGGCGTGTGCGGCGAGTGGCAAAGTAGAAATCGTGGCGCAGTGGAACAGCGTCTGACTGTAAACGCGATCGGTTGTGGGTTCGATTCCCACTCGGGGGAGTGATTATATTTAAATTATTTTCACTTCCCCGCTCTGGCAAAAGACAAAGTGCGACGTTGAGCTCTACCACTCAACACGTAATGTCTCGAATTCGGTGTAAAGCAAAGTACGGAGTATATTGAGAGGTACTTTCTGTCTACCCTGCTATGCAGGATAAAAGCCTGAAACTAATAAATATATATATATATATATATATATATATATAAAGAAAACTATTACTGAATACTTTTAATATCACTCTATTTTTAAAACACCTATTGTAGACAGTATTTTCTAAAAACAATTCCTCCATTCAAAGTTTTTGTTCGTCGCTCGCATAAAGTTCGACCCTTGCCTTTATACCCTTTCCATCCTTTCCAATATTTTGATGACAATGGAGCAAAAGCTTCAGTTATTACTTAGCAGGGGACTGAGACACTTTTTCAAGTATACAAAAACTAAAAATTACTTGTAAGCAAGTACTGTGCAAATGTTTCACTGAGTGGGACATTATTAATTTTCTGAGTTTTCATATTAATTTACTCTATTGCTTTTATTATTTGAGAGGACTTTTAGGAAAAATTGTAATTTTTTAAAAGATTACTTTTTATCCAACAATTTGCGACGTTAAGTTCCGCCAGGAGAACGCAATATCGTGACATTACGTTCAAGTTGCAAAAAGAACTATGGTTTAATAATAACGTAATTGGATAAACTCATTCTCCTTATCTCATAAGCCAGTAGAGTGATAACGTGTTAATACGTTATGACTTGTACGGTATCGTAAACAGCGTTTATTGCTTTATATTAATATGATAGAAGACTATTGTTGCGCAGTGGGAAAGAGGACTGTAATTGGGTAAAAGTGTTCGATTCCTAGTTGAGGATAAGATTCCCATGAAAATTATTACCATTTCAACGCTCTGGTAATAGTGTCTAGACACTAAGTTCTCTCAGATAGTCCTAGATAAAATATACAATGCCTTAGCGCAGTTATCACAAGCTTAACTGAACGTGGTCGTCGGATCAAATCCAACTCGGAGATTATGTCAATATCCATTTGTTTTCCGGTGTGGAGTTCCGTTTCTCATCTATTTAAAAGTTTTTTGGTTCTTCATAAATGCCAAATTATTTAGTAATATAAGAAAAATTTCACGATACTTGCTAATACAATAGTGAAATAGCCCTAGCGGATGACAGTCATGCAACTCGTTATTATTTATATAGGCAGGTTCACTAATTTTCTTCTTTGTATTGGAAACACAAAAACCACAAATACACAAACGGTCTTATGTATTTTTAAGTAATTAATTTATTTTAAAATCTCCATACAATTATTTACATAGTTTAAAATATTTAATTAAGATGTCAAAATGTGATTTTTTTTGCCATATAATAACTAGTATGTTACTAAAATAAATATTTACAATAATTTATAAGACTCATGTCTAGATATAAGCTTCTAAGGATAAGAAACACTTAAACCTGTACTAATTCATTTCTCCACTCTAATAAGACAATGCGCGGCGTTGTGTTCCGCTAACTAACACACAACGTCTCATAATCGGACGGAATGTCTTGACACTAGATTATCTCTGGAGGATAAAGCGTGGACCTGCCCTATTCACTTTATGTTCATTAAAGACTCGACTTAGCTGTATATACAATTAAGCACCATTATGTTTTATAACTGATAACTGCAACCTTTGGTCGTATAGTCTAGTACTTAGCGTCAGTATAATTATTGTAAATGCCAGAGGTCGTAAGTTCGATTCTTATCCGAGGCAAATATCGTTGCGACGAAAGCTATTTATGTATTTGAAACATAAATACGGGGATGTGTGATATCTGATCGTCTTAAAATAATTATAAATTCTTTGTCTATTTGGGATTATTTACCGACTTATTTTCTAATGAAATTCAGCGTATAATCTATTTCTACAGTACAAAAATAAATAAGTTACTAATTAAGTAAGAATAATTTATGAAGCCAAGGTAGTATGAGAGGTCGGGGGAGACCTCGGTTGACCTTTGAAAACACAGTTACGAAAATACTGGAGGAAGGTCACGTAAAAAGCGTGAGGACCCACCGAAGGGCGTGCATGAAGAGGATAATGACTGTGGACGAGGCGAAAGAGGCATGCAGGGACCGTAAGACCTGCAAGGGATAAAGTGTAAAGCTAAAAAAAATAAAATAACAAAAGAATACCAATTATAACTGGATTAATAAAAAGAAGAAATTAAAAAATTAAAAATACGGAAAATGAGTAAAAATCATGAAACATACAATTGTTGGTTGGTTGGTTGGTTGTTTTTCATTATAATGTTATTTAAATATTTTATCCTTAGTATTATTTATTTTGTTTATTTTAATTATTTATGCTTTAACCGATTATTATTTGATACAAGATTTTGTAATATTTTCAAATTCACAAATATAAAACCTTTGTAATCTACGTACAGAACGTATTGATTATCATTATATAATTAAATGTATATCAAAAATATAATTCCAAGTAAAAACATTTGAATGGAGAAATATATTTTTATTAGAAACATTTACATATATATGATAAAGTACTTGTCAAACGTTACAGCATTTACAGATCTTGTGCAATGCAATTTATGAACTCAATTTAATTAAAGACTTACCTGCATTCTAAATATTTGTTAATAATTCATATTCACTCAAAAACACTTTACTTAACAATCAAATAACACTTTCACTGCAAAAACTAACACTTCCTTGTTCCTAACACTGAAAAATTTGGTAAAATACCACAAACTATTGACTGGTTGCAACTCTACATAGCTCTAACAGAGCGTTACAAGCTTTATATATTAATAGAGGATATCGTCGCGTGTTAGATCCGTTATATCGTTATAAATAGATTTAATTCTTGTTTACAAATATGTTCAGAGGCGGTGCAGGACGTAGGGCGGCGTAGGGCGGCGTCGGGTCGACGGCCGCGTCGCATGGCAACGATCGCGACGCCGACTGACTGAGATCATTGATATAGAGACCGTAACGCGCCTGTATCCGGCGAAGGAATGATGGAACGTGCAGTTTTATGCATTTGTACGTAAAATATATGTATATAAGTACATGAGGACCGGAGTGTCTGGACACTATGTTACAATAGCCTTCCCTGCTTAACGTATTATAGCAAGTAAACTGAAAATCAATAGAAATATGCCACAGCGCGTTTATAAATTTGATATATTAGGTTGGGAAATAAAAATTGTAATATCTTTGGTAGGCATATTATTTTGGTATGGCAATCTGACTTATAGTTTTATATGGAATAATTGCCATAATTAATGTTTTTATTCGTATATTTGTTTGAATTCACTATGTAATTAAGGTAAGTATATGAAATTATTTATCTGTTCATCTATATTTTAAATTTTATTACATATATAACAAATAATAGTAACATTCGATTAAGGCGTCATCGCGCAGTGTGACAATGTCTGAATGTAAACGCGATCGGTTGTAGGTTCGACTCTCACTCGCAGGAATAATTATATTTGTATTATTTTCACTTCCTCGTTCTGGTAACAAAACAAAGCGCGCCGTTGATTTCCGTCACTCAACACGCAATGCCTAGAATTTGGTGGAAAACGAAGTACGGAGTGTTGTGACACTAGGTACTTTCTGTTTACCCTGCTATGCGGGATAGAAGCGTGAAGCAAAAAACAAAATTTGCATTTCATAAAATAGGTATATAATTACGTATTATTTTCAAGATATAAAGCACCGAATTATAAACTAAAAACGTAATTTATCTAAGCAAATGTGCTTTTATATTATGAAAATAAGTAAGTAATAAAAATAAGCGTATATACATAGGTTTAAGATTAATTACAGCGTCAGCCTGCCACCGCGTTATTTGGTTAAAACTTTTAGTTAAAACACCCTTTATAACCGAAAGTAATCATCCCCCAATGAAAGGGTAACTTCAAGGCTCAGGGGATTGTGCGGAGAATTTTAATTTTAATCATTTCACGGTGCACTTTTTAATAGTTGAAGGGTAATGCCTCTGTGTATGAACGATGTATGTATATATGATATTGTTTTTTTACATAACAAAAGACTTGTATATATATATATATATATATATATATATATATATATATAAAATATTGTAATTAAGGGGATGTCATTTAATAGTTATATAGAAGTGATATGGGTTTTTATTTGTAGAGTCTCGACCTAATCCTGACATTATAATGATTATTTCAATTATAAGATCTTTGATTTTCACGATTTTTAGACATTTAAAATTAACTATTTTAACCTGATTAATCGCGTATATTTTGGTATTCACATGTAGACACTGTCTACCTGTGACCACGGACTACTGTAAAGTGTTCGAAACGTCAGATGTCTAGAAATGTATTTTGGAATACCAAAATACACACGATTAATCCGGTTAAAATAGTTTTAATTAAAATTATTTCAGTATATTTCACTTTTGTATTCTAACATTAACTTATAATTGTTTTTCTTTTTAAATAACGATTTCACAAAAAACTATTTTTAGCCAAAAATTATACCTTTTATATTAAAAAGATAATAAATATAATAATAGATAAAATAAATAAATACACATATTACATTCTGAGAGCATGTCACTGTTGACGCAATAGGTTTTGGGTTCGATTCCCGTTGGAGGAATTATTGTATTTAAATTATTTTCATTTCTCTGCTCTGGTAAAATAAAGGGCAATACTAAGTGCCGCGTTTAACACTGCAATCTCTAGAATTAGACACTAACTTCCTATTGTGCGAGATAAAGCGTGAAGTGGTAAGGAATTGAATTGTAATCAATTTATTGAAACAATTTTACCTTTAAACTAATATAAAAGGTAAACCAGGAATAATAATTAAGACCTATAGATACCTTGAGGCTTCGACAATGTGATGTATATAAAGAAACATATTACCGATTTCAGTATAATAGATGATATACATATTAGAAAATTGTGTGTTAAATCCTATTTTAATATAAAGTTATCATTGTCACTAAAAAGAATTATTAATATGGATATTTTTGGCATTTCCCATCGCCAAGCGGCAAGTCCCGCTGAGTTTCTTGCGCCGTTTCCCCTCGGGATTGAGGCATTAACTTATAGTAAACTGGTGATAAATTATTTCACATTCAAAATATCACTTGTTGTTTGAATAAAGTTACTTTGCTCTGAATTTATCTTGGTATGTTAGCTTTATGACTATCTATAAAATAGACTTACGATAAGCCCTTTGAAGTACCCCTCCAGTTGGTCAAGGTTAGATGCGTGTTTATGAACAATTACGTAATGGAAATAGGTCATTTACGTGTAACGCGTGAATAGATACTGAGAAGCGGGAATAAATATAGATTAAAGATTTCCCTTAAGTATTAGAATTTTTTTTTAAATTTCCACGCACCCGAATGTCTAACGCATCGCATGGCTTAGCGGTCAAAGTGCTTGGAACGTTTCTAAAAGACGTTGCTTTGAATTCTGCTAGGTTCCAATTTTTAAAGGTTTTTTTTAAATGTTTTCTAATACGTAGTGTGGAGTAACACGTTAAAATAGTAAAATAAAATTTCCCCTTTTAATTGTGATGGAATGTTCATTTAGGAATATTTTCTTTAGGAATGTTTTCTATCTATTATCTATTGAAATATCTTTAATTTTATATTTCTAAAACAATAGACGCCTAAATCATTTCTTGTTACATCTGCCAGTGAAAGACCCGACAAAACGGTCAAGACGTTTCAGAGATTAGTTGGAACAAACATACAGAAAGAGAGATAAAAGTAAGGAATGGTATTTCGGTATACATAAGGTACATATGCATTAGTATTTTAAATTTTTACTATTTATCTATGACAATGACTTACCTTTATAATTTTACCCTCCGCTGATATAGGTATATAAAGGTATTTAAAAATACATAAAAACTTACGGGGTAGAATACAACTTACAGGGTAGAAAACGGACGGGGTAGAATACAATTCTCCTCTGCTTCAGGATAGCTTAATGTAAGAGGGGGTGTCTCAGTAATATGGTGGTAATCCTCCAACTGGCTCGCGTTCACTATCATAATAAAAACGACATATAATGCCAAATATCTGATAATGTATTTTGGTTGGATGTTATGTAAGCCAGCTCGCCCTATTCCCACCCATCCTTTGCCTCATCTCCTTTCACTTCCATCCCAAGGCCGGCAACGCACTTACAACTCTAATGTTACGGCCTCTCTGCTCGTTTGCCTTGTTTTCTGTATGAAAAAGCCTATTGTCAGACACATTTGTTATAAAATGGCGTACACACAAATGGCGTAACTCAACGCCTTTATTAAAAATTTAGTATTTTTTATAATAAAATCTGAAAAAAAGACAAGACAAGAGTCAGTAAGAAGAAGAAGAAGCTAAATCGACCTGAATATATATTAAAAATAACGATTTGAGGTTTATTTTGTAAATATTACATTTTTAATTAGTCAATATTATAATCGGAATATAAGTGCTGCCATCTATTATTGTTAAAATGAACTATACAGTACTTCTCAGTATATTCTAATGTTAGAATGAGACGCTAGTATTGACATGCTAGTGTTACGAATAGATGACAGATGGCGCTGTTCAAGAAAATAAGGCAAAAATACTTAAAAAATTAAAATGTAAATAATATTTTTGTTTTAGCTAAACAAATTTTTTTTATAATTTTGTTAACTTTTTGAAAAAAAAAAAATTTGAATGAAATTTTCATAAAATTGTAATATTTTTAAATATATAATTGTGTCCCTTAGCTTTGAAATTAAGGCCCAAGCGTGGAAGCGGGACACCGTCTAGTTGTATACGCGATTGGTTGTAGATTCGATTCCTATTAGGGGGAATAATAAAAAAAAAGTATTTCATTTTATTTCTCTACTGTGTTAAGACAAAGCTTGGCGTTGATTTCACCACTTAACACGCAATATCTCGATTTCGGGTGGGAAGTACTTGATGAGTATTGCCACTAGGTAGTCTCTGATTATCTTGCTAAGGTGGGTAATGCGTGAAGTTGCTAAAAATATATAAAATGTAATTTCATATGACTATGGATTCCCACTTCAGAGGCCGGCAATGAACCCTTACTTACCTTGGTGTTACATAGGGTCGAGGTGGCGATGACCAGGCACCATCAGGTGACATAAACGCTCATTTTCCTTGTCTTCTCTACAAAAAAAATTTATTACCTAACTTGCTTTCCGCTTTTTATTCTTTAAGTTTATTGCGCGTGTTATTTAATAAGATTTGTGTATAATTTAATTATAAAGTATATTAAATTATTTTTTTAATGTGTAGATATTTACACGCTGGCAACTTTTGTTGCAGTAATGACATCATCGTCCTACAGTGGGGCAATAGTATATATATATATATATGTATGCTTGAGGCTGATTGAGTCACAGGGATACAGCATCTGACTGTAAACGCGATAGATTATAGGTTCGATTCCCACTTGGAGTAAGAGCAAACTTTTATAAAATATTTTCATTTCTTCACTCTGATCACCACTCAGCACACACTGTCTTGATGGAAAGAAGTTAACGGAGTGTCTTAACACTAGGTTATCTCTGACTACCCTGCTATATGGGATAATGACGATATAAATACAATGATTTTTAATGTTAAAAATTACAAAGGCATAAAATTTCCAAGTTCCAAGAAAAATTGGAACAAATTTCATTTGTATATTATTGAAGGGCTTAGATATCATCGGGATGTTATCATCGCGTAATACATATTACAAACACTTCACAAGCGCCATATTGTTAGCGTTTCCTTTTCGTTTACCACATTTTTTTGTTTATTTGATCACGTTCTGGTTTTAATCTGAAACTACTGTTTACTCAACATACTATAATCGGTGTAATAAAACAATTTTTGTTTGTTTCGTAAAGTACTTTGCCAAATATATAATATATACATATATAGTGTAAAAGTCGTGGCGGTCATTTGAACGATATTTTGTTTAAATCATAAATAGCATAAAATTTCCTATCAAATAAAGTCATTGAGCACGAAATTCGTACATATATTACATGTTTTATTTCAATTTCAAAACATATCGTTCTTATTAGGAAACCCAAATCCTATATATTCATAGGCGCGAAAGGTATGGCAAAGAAATTTCTATATATAAGGTGCCATATATAAGCTACGTCACAAACTAAGCGAGGAGGTCGACAAAGTGTGACATTGCTTGAAAATGGTCTCACAAAGGGGTCGGGAAAGGGTTCAAAAAGTCAAGACCCCAAATCGGCTAAACGATCTCAGTCTGTCTAGAATAACCACCGGATTATTTCCAAAACGTATTTCGAAGGTTAGGTCACGCAGGAGCTAGCAGAGAGGACACATGAGGCTGCTTCCCTCTTCCCTCTCTTCAACATGATGGGCACTCGCAAGGTGAATCCATGGAATGTTAATGAAGCCAGCTACATTCTAGATTTGAAATCTTATCTGCATTCTTAAGTATCAAGTTTTTAATTTCATGTAAATGCCTTTATAATTGTAGCTATCTATTATAAAGGCATTAACACACTGCCGTTATATTTACAGCCGTTATTGAATATCAATGTTAATTAGCGTAATTTTATCTCACCGTATCCTCGTGTGTTAGTGTCTGTGTCATACATTATATATTAATAATAAAAAAAAATATTGGAGTTCGTTGACCTTAGTACTAGTTGATATGTATGTATGTTTGTGTTTGTCTGAACGGTCTAAGACGGGTTTTCTACTTATAATGTCATAAAAAAAATATGTTGATATTAAAGAAATGTAATAATTGGGAAAGTGTCAAATTATATACGAGTAGTTGAATTTATATAATTAAAGCAGTTATTGAACGTAGAAAGTGGAATTATTTGGTACACGTTTGATGTAACTGCCCTACGCCAATAGGCCAATAGGCCTAACACAAGCTGAGGTTGGTGCCTCACAGGAGGCGCCCCTGTGACGCTATGTTCTAAGGTTTGGTCCTCCCGAGGTCTTTACTCCAAGGTCAGACCTCTTCTAGCTTGGCCTCCCCCAAAACCCAGTGACGCTGTCAAGGCCAGTAGCGCTAACAGCATACTAACGTTTGTCATCTTCAGGTTTTGAGACTTCTTTGAATTTGTTTGACTTGTTGAAAAAAATACAAGCTTCTTAAGCTTTATTTCTATTCTATCTTTCTCTCTCTATATGATATTATATATATATATATATATATATATATATATATATATATATATATATATATATATATATATATATATATATATATATACTTAAAACGAAATCCTAAGTAAATTGGTTACACTTGGCCAAGTGACAGTTATTGTGATGGATCACCATCTTGAGCTAAAACTTTTTGAATGTTCGCTAAACTAATAATAATTGAAGAGCATTACTTGTATCGTACCAATATATACTTTATAATTCCCTAAAGAATTATAGAATTAGTTAGAGATATGTATGTACATATACAGACTGTCAGTACGTACGTCATAGTAATAAACATTAGATTGATATTTTAATTATTGTTTTTTTAATTACTTACACTTCTTCGCTCTGGTAAAACAAAGTGCGGCGTTGAGTTCTACCATTCAACACACAATGTCTCGAATTCGGTGGAGAGTGAAGTACGGAGTGTCTTGACACTAGGTACTTTCTGTCTACTTTACTATGCGGAATAAAAAGCGTGAAGCTAAAAAAAATTATTAAATTTACCACAAGAAATGTCCCTCAAACCACATACTAGTATAATTTCTCCGTCTGTTTTCTCTTTCTCTCCATTTTATCTATGTACAGGAACTATAATAATAAATAGAAACATGTAAGTCTCAGAGAGTTATTACCAAGTTTATTCGAAAAGCGCTATACCAACGGTGGAATGGTTATTTTTATTCAAAACAATATCATTTCATACATTACAAACATTATACATTTAAATATGAAACAAAACGTAGCGTTTAGTTACGCCAATCAACATGCAATGTTTCACCAAACAGAAAGTGTAGAACGGAGTGTCTCATTAAGATCTTCTTATTGTCTTGCTTTTTTCGAATTATAACTCGTGAAAATGTTTGTAAAATAATTATTGGTATTAAATCTGGCATGCAATGCTTGGAGTTCTGTTCTTGTTAGAAGAAATAATCATATTTTTTTATGAAACGTATGCAATCTTGGAAAGCAGCGAAATTCGAACCCGCGTCTCTTGGAATCCATCCAAGCACTCTGAACACTAAGCCATGCGTTCTTAATCCGGCTGAGTGGCAATTCTTAAATACATCCAAACAAAAAAACACTTAAATAGTAACAATATGATTTTAAATATATAAATCTTATTTACTTGCTCGATTGAAAAATCGCGGCGTTTAGTTCCACCATGCAACAAGTAAAATTTAAAAAAAATTACAATAAATCTTGACTTAGCTTAGTTACGAATATACATGCAGGTATTATTTAATATAATTGGTTTACGATCAGATCACCATCATATGTAATGAAAAACAGAAAATTTTATATTAATTTCACCAAATTTTGTACTTCAAAAGATTATCTTAACATTAAATTAGGCCTTATACGTACTATCAATTTGTATATAACTTTTAACTAATGTTATAAATTTTTAGACAGGGCACGTGGTGATCTGTAAACATCATGCGCAATAATGACTTAAAAAAAAAGCTTTTGCTTTTTTTATAATTTTGCTTTTTTTTTATTTTATGAATATAGAGATACCTTAAGCGGAGATGCTTTGGTAAAACTAAACGTAGCGTTAAGTTCCGCCATCTAACACGCTATATCTCGAATTTGCAAACAGTGATATATGTAGTGTTTTGACACTGGTCGGTTTTTATTATCCTGCTATGCGGGATAATGTCAAAATTCAATATTATAGTACAGTTTCTAAGAAATAATCGTTTGGCAAGAGAGTATGCTATTTATTTTTATTTCTCACTATTTTTAAAGTATATTTCCACACTTAGGATTAGAAAAAAAAATTAAAAATAAATTCTTTACATTTGAAATATTTCAAATTGATTGTTACATGTTTTCTAATCTAACAAAAATATTAATATTATTACTCACATAATTGCTAGCGGACCTCAAGGCCGTAGGTTCGATTCTCGATTTATTTTGTTGATTAAATGAAAAAAAAGATATATACTATTAGTATCAGATTAAATAATTAATCACCAGAAATCTCGTAAACAATAAAAAAATATGTTAAAAACCATTATATATAAGTAAAAAATATAAATTTCTGTGATGTCACTTCTAACAGATTTCATGTTCTACAATCCAATTAGGCGTAAGTTTCTAGGATTTTTTCTGATATTCTAATTTCTACGTTCTTTCAATAGCGATTTGTTTATATTTTGCATATATTTGAACATACTGTATAATACATATATGTTGTAGAAGTTAACGAATTAGTTTTAGTTCATATGTCATGTTCCCGCTTCCCGCGCACTTGCAGCGAGTGGTGGGTGTTACTTCGGGGTAACACCCACCACTCGCTTTCGTTCAAACCTACCACAATCGATTGTAGTAGGTTTGAATCCTGAATTGGGCAATTTGAGTATTTCAACGACTTATATTATTATGAGATATGTTTAAAAGAGCTAATATTAATAAAATAAAAAAGAAAATTAGTTTAAAGCTTAAAAGACTTTGACATTTAAAATGGGAAAATATTGAAAAAAAGGATTAGTATCGACACAAAGCGTGGCGTATTTGCTACTACTTTACTTCACGCTTTTATCCCGCATAGCAGGGTAGACAGAAAGTACCTATTGTCAAGACACTCGGTACTTCGCTTTCCTTTGAATTTGGTGTTGAGTGGTGGAACTCATCGCCGCACTTTGTCTTACCAGAACGAGGAAGTAAAAACAATTTTAAATATAATCACTCCCCCGAATGAAGATCGAACCCACAACCGATCGCGTTTACAGTCAGACGCTGTCGCACTGCGCCACGACGGGCCACAAAATTACTGTAAATAAGTTACGTAAGTGGTACTTTCTTTCAATCAATTTAAATAAAACTTGATTTTCAAAAAAGTAAAGTGCTCGTTATTTATTCTCTAAGATATTTTGAGTACGGTGTGGCGTTCAAGCAGAAGTTTATATATATATATAGAAGTTTATATATTTATATATATATATATATATATATATATATATATATATATATATATATATATATATATATGTTAATATAAATATATAAACTTATGGTAGACAGAAATTATCTAGGGTCAAAACACTTTATACTCCGCTTTCCATCGAATTCGATACATTGTGTGATGATTGGCGGTACTCAACGCTGCGCTTACTCTTACCAGAGCGAGGGAATGTTATCATTCCCCCTGAGTGAAGATGAAACTCGCAACCCATCGTGTTTACATATACATTTGCTCTCCCAATGATCCATGGTTGATGGTTTCTATCGATACCCACTACATCTATATATATTTCTATAAATACCATATTAAATATAATTATAGGTAGATAACGCTGCCATTGCTTTATTACGCTAACAAGTAGTATACTTGTTAATACAATTAACAGGAGGTATTAGACACTCACACTTCGAAATCCAAAGTTGCCTTGAATCTCAAATTAGAACTGATAAATACGGTTCAAATCGAAATACACATGAATGTACCGTCTGTGTAGTTTGTTTGTCTTCATTAATACGTATTGTTTAGTTTGTGGGATTCAAACCTTAGACCATCCGATGAATACAGTTAGTTTTTAGCTTCACGACTTTATTCTATATAGCAGCGTAGATAAAAGTACTTAGTGTCAAGACATTGCGTGTTGAGTGGCGGAACCCAACGCCGCTAATAACAGCGTATATATATATATACTTATAATAATTGTTTAGTGATTATTAAAATATTATTTCAATACTAATGCTTATATTCTATTATATTACTACATGTGCTTTATAAAGTAACAATATTGTATTATTTAAATTCTATACTTAAAAAAGTAGATATTTTTATTAAAATTTATAAGTTTCTAACAGATTTTCAAAATACTTTAACTTGTTTAATATTTTCAATAATGAAGTTATAAATTTTGATCGATTTCATATAAAATGACGCAAATAGCGAAATCAAGGTGGACCACCATCACCATCGTGAGAGCGGAATATAGAAATACAATGCACCGGTACTGAGCCACAGGCCACATCATCGGTGTCAATACTTCCGGTGTCAGCATGGAACCCATATCACGTACATCCGATTTTATAAACACAAAATAATCTTTAGGGATTAGATGATTGATACCAAAACTAATTATTTATGAATCGATTTTTTAACTAATTATTTTTAAATCGAAAGTTTTACTATCTACTCTTAAAACCGCTTAATAAATCCCAACAGTAGTTGTGTCTTTCTCATTAATATATATACATATATATATATATATATATATATATATATATATATATATATATATATATATATATATATATATATATATATATATATATATATATACACACATGAGAGAATTTTCTCGTTCCGGCACATTTAGTAGAAAATAATATTATAAACAAATGTTTGTTAGCAAAGCATCAAAGTGTTACATAAAACAGGACTGGCCACTTGAGATCTGGGGCAGGTCGGGCGTCCGTCGGTGCCGCATTGTACTGGCGATGTAGGCCGAAACGTTTTTACCCAATATATATTTTACTATTTATTCCTATTAATATAAAGAAGTTTTAAAGTAGTCAGTAAGAACCTAGTGTTAAGACACTCCGTTGATTGTTTTCCACCCGATATCCCAGACATTGCGTGTTGAGTGGCGAACTCAATATCGCATTTTGTCTCCCCAGAGCGGAGAAATAGCAGGAGAGCGGAAATAATTGAAATATAATAATTCCTTCAAGTGGCAATCGAACCCAACAACATTCGCATTTACAGCCATATACTGTTTCACTGCACCGAATTTTATTCTACTAAACCGCTCCCTGCAAATATAATACGTGAAGCAAAAAACCATAATAACTGGCATATATTTTTAGATGTTTATAACTTAAAATAATATAAAATAGAAAAAAAATATAAAACTCACCATAAATGTACGTACGTATACATAAAATAAGATTTTTAAGAATTTTTTTTTAGAAAATTTGTTGTTCATACAAGGACGTGTTATTTGGGTGCAAAATTATAAGTTATACTTATGTATGTACAGCGTCTGTACTTGTGACAGGTTGTGGGTTCGATTCCCACTCGAGGAAATTTAAATAATATTCACTTTTTCGCTCTGGCAATACTGAGCATGTAGTTAAGTTCCATGTCTGAACACACAATTGTCACAAATAGATTAAAGTACCAAAATATACGCCATTAATATGTTTAAAATAGTTTCTTACAAAATGTTTTTAATAAATAAATATATAATATAATGTTACGAATTCGGGCACAAAGCGAAGACCGGAGTGATTTGACACTTGATCGGAGGGATTTTGTATAAAGCGTTTAGCATGAATAAAATATACCACCTTTTAGATATAACGTTATAAAAACTTGAACGTAACGGGATTTGATCCCACGCCCCGCTTGTTCAAATTTTTATACGTTTCTTCAAAAATGTTTTCTAATCCTAAGTGTGGAATAACACTTTAAAAATAGTAAATATATTCTACCTAATTTGCAATAGAATAATGCTTTAAAAACGCTCGTTTTATAGCATTCGTGAACAAACTAAACAACAGCTTGCCCAATTGATTACTCTTTTGGCGTAAGCCGAGTAAACTTTGGGGGTTCATTGTACTCCACCCGATATAGGACGCTACAGTTTGTAAGAGCTAGAATGAATACGTACTGTTTTATATATATTACACTATTTTTACGTTTGAGGAGTATTATTGTAAATATACTTTATTATCTTTGTTTACTTTCAACGCAGGTTGAAATTCGTTTTTTATATAAGTTATTTAATTATTTAGCTTCACGCTTTTTATCCTGCCTAGCAGGATAGACAGGAAGTACCTAGTGTCCATACACACCGTACTTCGCTTTCAAGTGGTGGAACTCAACGTTGCACTTTGTCTTACCAGAGTGAGGAAGTGAAAATAATCTTTGATATAATCGCTACCCCGTGTAGGAATTTAACCCAACACCGATCGCGTTTACAGTCTGACTCTGTTGCACAACGCCACGACCGGCTTCTTTTATTTAATTAAAATTTCAAAACGTTATGTTTAAATTGTAGAGGCCTTCGTCGTCTTGAATACATAGGGGCTTTCTTTTCTCCACGCTGGTGTTTCTTTTGTATTGATAAATTCCTTTAAGATTATTTTATCTGTGTTGCAAGCGACATTTAAATGTAAAAGGAAATCAAAGTCAAAGTAGCAATAGAGAAACGGATATAATAAAATCATCCACGATCTAATTCTATTGAATATTAAGAAATCTGTGTTTCCTCAACCAATTATATTTAAATACGCTTACAAACAGTGGCAAGTTAAAGCAATATATATATATATATATATATATATATATATATATATATATGTATATATATATATATATATATATATATAGTTCAAAATATAGAATATTTTAAGGTTGCCTGAAAGAGATCGCTTCAGCGATGTGGCCGTCTTTTGTATATACAATTTATATTTGTATTTTTGTCCTTTATCTTATTTTTAAATGAAACCATTTTAAACGGATTAATCGCGTATATTTTGGTATTCCAAAATATATTTTTGGACACCTGACGTTTCGAACACTTTACAGCAGTCCGTGGTCACAGATAGACCTCGAAAATCGAAGATCGTATTATTTATTTCTTTCTGTCATGTTTTATTCTTCTTTTGTCGGGTGTACAGTAGTACATACATGTAAATAAAATTCACACAACGAAAACAATAAATGGAAGTTATAATAAACCGTAGTTGGACGGAACGTATAGCTTAGTGGTCAAAACACTTAGACGTTTCCAAAGAACGCGGATTCGAGTCCCATTTCTTTTAATTTTTAATACGTTTCTTTTTCTAAATAAAGTTAATATGTTTACAATTTATATTGATTTCATACTATAGTGGAATCTGCAATGTTCACTATTCACTATTCATACAATTTATAAATAATTTCTTTACCGGAATGCGAAGTTGGCATTGACGTCAAACGTTGTGTATTTTAACATTTCCCATGTGGAAATACGCGAATATAAAATTACTTTAATCATCATATGTCTATTGGTTTCCTGTCTACGTTTTAATATCGCCCGTTTACACTTGCAATGTATACATTTAAATATTACAACTTTATTACAAACACTATTAAAATATTAAGCATTTATTTATTATGAAAAGAGTTTCCTGAAAAATATATATGTTTTCATGTAAAAATTGAATGTCTAACAAGGTTAGCGTATTTCTGCCAGCGTGCAGCAGAAACAAATTTGGTATGGGCTTACAATACACTATGATTCTCAAAATCGAGCAGAAATTGAAGAACGGAATGTCTAGTTTCTTTCCAAGAAAAAAAATAAGAAGCTCAAAGAGCTTATGTTTAATTTTTGTTAACTAATTCCACGATTGGTACGAGAGGTCGGGGGATCCTTCGAAAACACAGCATCGAAGATACTGGAGGAAGGTCACGTAAAAAGCATGAAGATCCTCCGAAGGGCATGTATGAAGAGTATAATGATTGTGGATGAGGTGAAAGAGGTATGCAGGGACCGTAGCGTTTGGCGCTCTATCCTTTCTGACTACCCTGCAAGGGATATAGCGTGAAACTAAAAAATAATAAAAAAAATAGCACGCATATCATACACATCAAGCCAGAAATGATTAAATGAATAAGACATATGTAAGTTTAAATTACAATCCTAAGTCCATTCACAGTTGACAATTTTTAGCTTTATGTTCACAAAAATTCACAAAATCTCTAAATTTATATATATATTTTGAGATTATTATATATTCAGATATGAAAAAGCAATGTCTTTCCTTCCTCGTAAGGAATTCCTTTCACGAGTACCCGAGTCTCTTGAGAATCCAGGACCAAACTGACAAATGTAGGTTAGGAAACCACTGTCTAATATGTCATAGTGCTCACGAGAACTGCTCCAATCTCCTTTTGACCTCGCCTTCAAAGGAATAAAACAAAAAGGTAACTTAATTTTAAAGATAGAAAACTCATCTCTTAATATAAATAATGTAACATATATATTTGAAAAATTCATGAATTAGAATTACACAATTTGTTGGATCGCCAATATATATGAGATGGCCTTTATATTGAGTGTGTTTTCTATTTATCTTCTCTGAACGTATGGGCTTTCTCTATGCTCTAATGTTATTCATTATTTTAGCTTCACTCTTTTATCGTACATAGTAGAGTAGACAGGAAGTGCCTAGTGTCCAGACACTCCGAGACACTAAAAATGATTAAATACAATCACTCTCCCAAGTGGGAATCGAAACCACAACCTATCGTGTTTAAAGTCACACACTGCCGCACTGTGCCACTACTGGCTTGTATTTCGTAAACAACATTGTTTATTTTAAGATGTTTACAAAGGGAGTTCTTCAGGTAGTACAAAGTAATATATATTACGTGCCTTTTGATCGTTGTTTCGCATAAGGTTAAACACAGGTTTATGTTTAAATATAAAGCTCTTACTGTTTCAAGACAGTTAACTAAATATAGATTACTTGGACGTGGATTTAACTATTTGCGGTATGAAAGCGATATAAAATATGATGCTAACGAAATTTAGTTCTTATAGTTTTGATATATTGACGACAAAAAGTGATAGGGTGTGTATGTCTGTCTGTCTATGGCATCATAACTCCCGAACGAATAAAGCGATTTCAGTTTAGTTCATTTTGTATTGAAGGTCTGTTTAAAATTTGTGGAGGTTGAAATTGGGGAAGAAAAACCGAAAGCTTGCAAATATATATAATATTTTATTATGTTATGTGTTACTTCACACGTAGGATTAAAAAAAATTTTTGAAAAAATGCTTGAAAACTTCGACGCACTTCCGGTAGTAGAACGCATGGCTTAGCGATTAGAGCGCTTGGACGGTTTCCAAGAGGCGCGGGTTTGAATCCCACAGCGTTCAAATTTTCTAACGTTTTTATTTACGAATATTGATGACTTAATCGAGAATAATTCTGATAACATAGATAGAATGTCCAGTCCTCAGTGCTCCCAAACATTCCATCACTTACAAACAGCCTCTTCGTGTGAGAGAATGGAAAGTAAAGTGATTAAAACTCACTTTCTATCCCTCTTTCTCTTATCAAATTCGATATAGACGTGAAATAATACAGAATTCTATTTATTTTCACTGTATTACTGTTAGCCACAAGGTTGATTGGTTTCTCAATGTATGGAATTATAACATCGATACATTTCCATTTGCATCAATGAGGTGACGCCTTCATAACTTTGATTGTAGAAACTAATGGGTTGGTGATGTGGGAATTAGAAACTGTGAGTGCACGGCAGATGGGGAATGATATATATTATATATGTATATAGTACGTGAAGAAACTTTTTTATCTTTTTCCATGAAAACCACGTGAACTGAGGAATATGAAATTTGGCACAATTATAGTTTATATAGGATAGGAATGCAAAGTAGTAGAGACAATACTTCTCGAATTTTGATAGAAAACTTGGACAATTTCCAAACGTTGAGGTAACGTGAACTTGTTCATGATTAAATGGCAAACATTACTAAATACAAAATAACACAAATGTCAAATGGTAAACAATTAAGATGGCGGTTGTGAGCTATCAAAATCTTATCATCCTTATTTTGAAACACTGTACATAGTTTGACATACACGTTGCTAAGGCAACGCGTCTACACAATAACGTCCAGAGACCAGATATTTATAATTGATAACTTAATTGAATACTAGATAATTCTATTCTACTTTTTTAACTTGCAACTCTATTACTGGTGGAGTAATAGGAGAGTACAGAGCACCGAACACACCGGTACTTGCATACTTGCTAAGCGTCATTAACCTCGTCACATATGCCCTTTGGGAAGTCCTGACACTTTAACGTGACCTTCCACCAGCTTCACTGGTACTGCGCTCAGACTAATGAAAATAGATAGTCTATATAATAGCAGCTCTACATAATTGTATCAGAGAGTTATTGGCTAGCGTGAGTTAGATTTCCCCCGCGGCCGCCTCAGCCTTGCTGTGATTGCTTTCTTTACACATTTAGGAGCTTTTGTTTATATTTATTTTTAATAAAATAACAAGATTATGAAGTTATTTATAAAAAATACAATTAATTTATTCAAAACTATTTGTGTTATCAATAATAATCATATAATCAATCATGTTGCTAACGACAGGTGTGTTATCAGACATGTTCTCAGTGTGAATTAAGTATATCTGAAATTTACGTTTGGCCTCGATTGGGGGCCACTGGCCGGAAAATATCAACAAGCAAACATAGACTCTACATAAATAATATAGAGTTGAATTTTCTTCAACCGTATGAATGTACTATAAAGCGGTTATCGGTTACGATGAAAGTGCACATCAAAAGGCAGTCGTAAATTTGGATCTCCATCCAGTCGGTTTTATGGATGTTTGTTTGTGGAGCGCGTTACAGCCCCTCATTATGCTGTTCATAGTTATAACTACATACGTATTAGTAGTTAGTACCTGCTGACTTTTATGTTACTTACTGTATTCATTGTACTTCGATCGACATGTGGGTTTATGTCTAGATATTTTTTTGTTATATCTATATAGACATAATTTTTTTTAAAAAACATCATAATTTTGCACTCTTTCTCTATGTAAATTATAACTGTACCAAATTTCATACTCCCCGGTTCGTGCTTTTTTTTGTAAAAAGGTATACTATAACTGAACACTTCATAAATAAAAATAATTAAATATAATCCTTAAAGCCGATTATGTTTTAACATTATTTTTATTTCCTCGCTCTGGGAAGACAAAATGCGGCGTTGAGTTCCTCAACACGCAATGTCTCGAACTAAGTGGAAAGCGAAGTACTTAGTGTTTTAACACTAAATACTTTCCATCTACCCTGCTATGCGGGATAAAGAGCGCAAAGCTCAAAACATATAAAACATATCTCCTATCGTTAGCGTCACGCTGGCCTCACATTTGTCTTGTATCACAATTCAATTCTAGTTCTTCATAACATAATATGTATCTAATATTAAAGCGCCGGCCTACGACAGAAATGCTTGTTATAAAACAAATATAATACCCTGAGGTCACAAACAAGGTCGTCCATTCATGATTTTGAATGAAAACCTTTTTGTGTTGAACGTTAACGCATGGATATGAGTCATCGGGATTTGCTAATGATTTATGTAATGTTGTTTCTCTGTTTGTAATTAAATAGAAGCAAAAAACAAGTTTGGGCTTTCTGTCGAAGATATTCCGTGTTGAATGGCGGAACTTAACGCTGTTCTTGATGTTATTATTGCGGGATAATGAAGTTAATGTAAATATGCGCATGATTTAAAGTAGAGTTTGAACACACACACATCGTTGTCTCAGTTTGAAGGTCTCAAAATTGTATGTATATAATTGGTCTGCGTCTTACTGATTCCCATTAAGAGAAATTTTCATTTCTCCACTTTAATAAGACATAGCGCGGCGTTGAGTTCACCACTCAGCTCGAAATGTCTTAATATCGGACGGAAAGTAAACAACGGAGAGTCGTGACACTTGATTGTCTCAGACTTCTCTGCTATGTCTAGTATTGTTTTACACTTCCTATACATTTTTGTTACTAAATCAGGCAAGTACCTGAATTATCTATATATTTTTTTTTATCTAAAGTTAAAATTTCTAACTAAACTTTCCCAATTAAGTTTGTGATCGAAAAATATTCATATCTCGTTATTTTTCCTCATCTTCATCATTTAAATTTTGATCAAAGAAATCTCTTTGAAATGACACGAAAGGGTTTGTTTTATATTATATTGAAAATAAATTATAAAATTGTGTAAATTATTTTAGTATCAATCATTTTGTGATCGCTTTAATATTATATTTACGGTTATTAACGTCTATTAGATGATTCATTCTCGATTTTTCTTCTAAATAAATTTAACAAAATATTTATAGTATGAACTGAGCCTTATATGTATACATACTAGCCAGTTTGTCTGTCTCACAAAAAATAAACATTTTAAAGCTTATTAGAAAAAATGTATAAAAATCTGAAATTCTTATACGTTTTGTTATACTTATTTATGTTGTAAGCATTTATACGTTTTTTCTAAAATGTTTTCTAATCCTAAGTGTGGAATAACACTTTAAAAATAGTAAATATTAAAATTAAATAGCAATCTTTCTTGTGTTTAACAATTGTTTCTTAATAATCTTTAAGTAGTAGAAATTTGTAAAAATCTCTCTACAGAGATGCTAACAACATAAATAAGTTGTAACAAAAACGTATAAGAATTTCGACGCAGCTGATAGTAGAACGCATGACTTAGCGGTCAGAGCACTTGGACGGTATCCAAGAGGCGCGGGTTCGAATCCCGCTGCGTTAAATTTTTTATACGTTTTTTTTTAAATGTTTTCTAATCCTAAGGGTGGAATAACGCTTTAAAAATAATAAATATTTTAAAGCTTCTCTCAGTCAGAGCGTCTCGAGTCGAAGCGTACGCATTATAATAAGTAACAAATCAATCCAGTGACCTGATAATTAACGCGTTTATACAGACATACAAAAATACAAATTATTTAACTTTATTATATTATTAAAGATTTGAATACAAAATAAATGTTTTTTTTTTTAAATAACATCGGCAGAATATTTAGGTAGGTGTTTTTTACAGGTCACTGTTTCTCGTTTAGGAGCTATGAGCTAGCAAAGCTAGTTAGGGAAACCTAGTGTCAAAACATTCTATTAAACTGATTTCCGCCCAAAATCTAGATATTGAGTGTTGAATAGCAAACTTTACTTTGTTAAACCAATTTGAAACAAACACCGAGTGAAATCGGTTGAACCCCCGACCTATCACTTTTACAGCTATAAACCTCTACACCTGTATAATATTAATTTCTTTTTAGTATTTAATATATGAAATCAAAGGAAATCATGTTAGTGACGTATCATAATATAACACTGATGTCGGCAATGAGGCCGGCAAAGGTAACAATGAAGCGCGAAAAACCTTCTCACGGTCGGTCATTTCGCTTTTTGCCAATGTACAGGATGTCATAAAAGTGAGAGTTAGAAGATACCTGGCCTACATTGGTGCGATTATTTATCTACAATACAAGTGTAGAAGTGTTTTCGTTTCATTTTATTTAAAGGCTGTCATGGTTGTGGGTTCGATTCCCTGTCGGAGGAATAATATTTAATCTATATCATTTCTCCGCTCTAGTAAGACATTGTGGCGTTAAGTTCGACTGACACAAAGTGCTCCGATTTTTCTCTGTCTGCCTTGCTATATATATATATATATATATATATATATATATATATATATATATATATATATATGTGTGTATATATATATATATATATATATATATATCGATGTACATACATAACATTAAAAATGTAAGTGATTACTGTCTGTGTGTAGAACATGTAAGAGAAAAACTTTAATAGTTTTTTAGGCATTTATTAATGTAGAAGTAAATATTATTTTATCTGTTTATCAGTACTTTAGTGCACAATGGTCTCGGAAACGGCTTTATTTATTTATATGGAGTTATTTTAATTCTCTTTTTACATTTTTTAGCTTCACGCTTTTTATCCCGCATAGCAGGGTAGACAGAAAGTACCTAGTGTCGAAACACTCCGTACTTCGCTTTCCACCGAATTCGAGACATTGCGTGTTGAGTGGTGGAACTCAACACCGCACTTTGTCATACCAGTGTATTACTTTCTCTTTAACACTTAATGTTTGTTTTATTTCCAATCGATTCGTAAATAAATATATCGACAGTCATATCAATTAATGGTTTTTTTCGCTAAAAAATAAAAAAAAATCGTTTAACTTAGTAACTAATGTAGATAAATCGTCATTTTTCCGATACTCTGATACAATACTAAAAATCCAATTTCAAATTGACTGCACATCGTAAATAATTTATTGCAAAAAGATATAAGTCTATTAGCAAATGTCACGCGTTAATTTAATCACTACTGCTTTCAATCCATTATTTTTAATTAAATTTAGCTGTATGCCACTTCTAACAATTAGTGTTACTCTGTTTTATTAGAAATCAATTCGAACGTTTGCAAACAAAGTGAGCAAACAAAGGGTGAAAACTTGGAAAGTACGGAAAGGATATATTTGAGGCGTATCTGGTTAGCGTGAGTCGATTTCCAGAGCGGAAGTTCGGCGAATTTATGTTTCCTATATTAAAAATGTATTTGTTACTTACTTTTCACTTTAGTGTATTTAGATTAACACGTCAAATTTGCGTGTTATTTCGTTTTTCATTGTTTAGCTTCACGCTCTTATCCCGCATAGCAGGGTAGACAGGAAGTACCTAATGTCAAGACCCTCCACTGTACTCCACTTTCCATCGTGTACGAGACATTACGTGTTGAGTGGTGGAACTCATCGCCGCTTTTTGTCTTACCAGAGCGAGGAAATGAAAATATATAAGCATAATCATTTCCCCGAGTAAGGATTGAACCCACAACTCATCACGTTTACAGCCAGGGGCTATCACAGTGTGCTACGACTGGCATCGTTATATAAAGGCCTTATTTCGTTACAGTAAAGAATCATTTGAAGTAATCGCGCAAGTAACTTGGAGCCCAGGACTGTCGTACTTTATCTTCCAAGATGAGCAAAATGATAACATATTAACCTTTATTATTGTTCTCGCTTTGGTTCTTGTATGAAGTAGGACTGGAATACTTCTTCACAATAGAGTCCAGCCTTCAGCTACATTCATCTTTTTACAGCACTCTACTTTCCTTTCTATTCTCTACTTTGCTCATAGAACCGAGATAATGCAACAATATGACTTACACACCAGAAGATGAGAAATGAAAATAATTGGAATATAAACATTACCCCAAATGGGAATCGAGCCCACTACCAATAACGTTTACAGTCGGACGTTTCACTGCGCCACAATGACCTGTGAGTAGCGTCTAATTGCGTTATTAAAACATTACTGTAACATATTATTTAAACCTTTTAAAAGCTTTGTAAATGAAAATTTACTTTAACACATAAAATTCGCTTTGCTGTGTGTAAATAAACTTTAACGTTAAATATGAATACTATATTATGTATAGTAGAATAGTCGAATTCCCTAAAATAATTTTAGGCATTTTGGATGTTTTCGTTCGTTAGGCTTTGAGTTGGTATTATTAAATGAACTACAAGCTTCATTTTATAGTCGATTATTTAATTTAAATTTTAATAATATTACTGTGACTATAAACGTGATCGGTTGTGACTTCGATTCCCAGTCGAGGGAGTGGTAATATTTCAAATTAAATTCACTTCCTCGCTCTGGTAAAAAAATGTGCGGCGTTGAGTTTCACCACTCAACGCATAATATATACATACATACATATATATATATATATATATATATATATATATATATATATATATATATAAGATGTAGATAAAATTAAGTATTATAGAGATGGGGTATATTTTTGCACAATTCACCTAATAGTATAACAGAAAGGGCTTAATTGGCTTGGAAGAAAGATTTTCAGAAAGGGTTTTGGGAAAGGAAAAGGGCTTAAAGAAAGGGTGAATCACGTGGTCTTGTGTTGGCAATATTTTATATGAAAATGTGATTACTGTCCACATTTCTTCAATGTATTCAAAATCAAATATCTGATACGACAAACGCGGCGTTTAGTTACACCATTCAGCAAGCAATGTCATTATGATAATTTCACAAAAATCATGAAAAGCAGAGTGTCTTGACACCAGGATCTATCTGACAATTCTAAAGTCAGGCTACAATAATTAAAATTAGTACCTAATTCACGTATTTTTAAACACAACTACGTCATACTTAAGTCATACTTATGACCTGTTAGTTTTGCTTATTAATTAACAAAATTATTTTTTACCAAAATCATTATAAATGAGTATACATATATAATCTAAACACTTTACTTACATAACGATATTATTTAAAATAATTACAAATTTTATCTGTTTGACATTTCACGTGAAAGTTGTAGCGTTACTCAACTCGACACCGCCTCCCGCCTTATAAGCTAAAATCACTCCTTTCTCTACATTGATAAGCATCCGTCAGCAGTGAATATTTCCTTAACAGTATATTTAATAAGTATTTATTTAATAACTACCATTCAGATACTTGTGTTGTAACTTTATGATAAATTGAAGAGAAATCTTGATAAAGACTTATTTATGTTGTATATATTATAAATATGAAATAAATTACCATTGGGAGGTTTTTTTTAGCTTCACGCTATTTACCCGTTATGTAGACACTCCGTACTTCATTTTCCATCGACTTCGAGACATTGCGTGTTGACTGGTGGAACTCAGCGCCGCACTTTGTCTTACCAGAGCGAAGAAGTGAAAAAGAATTAAATATATTCTCCCCCGAGTGGGGGATATTTTGGTATTCGAATCTATATTTTACAGTAGTTCGTGGTCACAGGTACTGTAGACTGTATTTAAAATATGTAAAAATCATATTTTTTTTAGCTTCACGCTTTTTATTCCGTATAGCAGGGTAGGCAGACAGTAACTAGTGTCAAGACACTACGTACTTCGCTTTCCACCGAATTCGAGACATTCCGTGTTGAGTGGTGGAACTCAGCGCCGCACTTTGTCTTACCAGAGCGAGGAAGTGAAAATAATTGAAAGATAATCACTGCCCCGAGTGTGGATCGAACCCACAACCGATCGCGTTTACAGTTAGACGCTGTCCCACTGCGCCACGACCGGCCTCATCATATGTTGATTTATATAAAATTGCATGTTAAACACAGTGTTAAATATTTATATTATTTATTTTGTTAATTTAATACATTTCTAATATATTATTATGAAAATATTGACTCACTGCTCCAATTCTCCATATCTATACTAATAATATAAAGCCAGTTTACACAAACATGAAGTAATGTAGGGTTCATTTTAGAAAAAACGTATAAAAATTTGAACGCAGCGGGATTCGAACCCGCGCCTCTTGGATGCCGTCCAAGAGGCGCGTGTTCGAATCCCGCTGCGTTCAAAGTTTTATACGTTTTTTCTTAAATGTTTTCTAATCCTAAGTGTGGAATAACACTTTAAAAATAGTAAATATTAATGTAGGGTTGTTGTAGTACATATCTATTGCTTATGTGAAAACCACTATGAAAAAAATAATGAATTATAATACACATTTTGGAATACTTATCAAATCCTTATCAAAATCAATACATTTGTCACTAAAAGTCTTTTATGTACATTATTGACTCAAACCCCATAAAGCGCCTAAATGATGAGACGGAGGAAAAAACTTTGTTATAACATTAACTGATACACTAACTCTATATGACATACTCTTTCGTTCGCCTTAATTTTATAAAAAGGGGCTGAGGCCGGTCGTGGCGCAGTAGGACAGCGTCTGACTGTAAACACGATCGGTTGTGAGTTCGATTCCCACTTGAGGGAGTGATTATATTTAAATTATTTTCACTTCCTCGCTCTGCTAAAGGCAAAGAGCAATGTTGAGTTCCATCACTCAACACGCAATGTCTCGAATTCGAAAAGCGAAGTACGGAGTGTCTTGACATTAGGTACTTCCTCTCTACCCTGCTATACGGGATAAAAGCGTGAAGCTAACAAAAATATGACACGCTCCTTTCGCCTAAATTTTTATAAAAAGGTATTAAAAAGTTTTTTATTTATAAATATATAGTAAATTAATGCCTTTAGGCTATGTATTATAATATCTCTTATTTACATACTGCGTTCATTAGAAGCGACTCATATTGACGTTAATGTGAGTTGTGGGTTTAATTATATCATGATTATATTAATAGTATGATTTCCTCAAATATATTATTAATATTTCTTATTATATGTTCCTAAATTCTATTACATTATGTAAGAGATTATTGTTAAACAATGTTTATCAACACAAATAAAATAACGTCTCTATGTAGTACAAAAATAATCGCTACATACTAAATCCAAATGTCATGTATTTTTTTCAACAAAATTTTTGTCTGTCTGTCTGTTTGTTTGTTCTAGTTAATCTCTGAAACAGCTGTATCAATTTTGATAAGACTTCCACTGGCAGATCAAATTGAAACCTCACTAAGCAGATTAGTCGGTAAATATAAACGGTGACATTTGTCAATGACACTAAAAAAAACAACATAAAATAAAAACCTCATTCAGATTGTAACGCCCTGTGATCTTAATCTGTAAGATTGGTTCAGAGACAGGCAGATGGCGTAGGGAGGAGGGCGGAGGGCCAGGGAGGAGGGCGGAGGACGCGAGTGTACTCACGTTTTATTTGAAATCTTCTATTCATAAAAAGAAAATTGAATATTTCTATCTAAAACTGTGGAAACACTAGCAGCTAGAAATAAATGTGAAAAGGCTAAGCACTTTGCGCCTGCACTTGTCGCCTCTTTTCAATGTACGTATCATTTTACGTAACGTGCTATTTATAAAATACTTTTGTATTTCTTTAATAAATCAAACAGAAGCCTCTGTTTAACTAATATGGATTTTTTTAAATACAGTGATAATAACAAACTAAGTACAAATTAAGTATTTGATTGTATTTAAACATGGAATTAAATATCTACGAATTAAGTATATAAGTGGCCAGTCTAACTGTAAACGCGATCGGTTGTGAGTTCGATTCCCACTCGTGGAAGGGATTATATTTAAATTATTTTCACTTCCTCGTCCTGGTAAGATAAAGTGCGGCGTTCAGTTCCACCACTCAACATGCTATGTCTCGAAATCAGTGGTAAACGAAGTACGGAGTGTCTTAACACTAGGTACTTTCTGTCTATCCTATGTATGAAAATATATCAATTTATCATATCGTTTGTGTTCTTACTGGTTGTAACGTGACCTTACAAAGCCTACAGCCTCATTCATACATCCGTCTATTATAATCACAAAGAATCTTTCATATAATATTTTAAGAGCAAATCATTCAATATTTTTTTTAGATTTTGTTTGACTTTAAAGTGAATACAGCGCCTAGCGCCTGTTAAGCGAAAATTAAAGATATTAAAATTTGGTACTTTTAGTATATTCAAATCTTTTTTTTAGCTTCACGCTTTTATCCCGCATAGCAGGGTAGGCAGAAAGTACCTACTGTCAAGACACTCCGTACTACACTTTCCACGGAATTGGAGACATTGCATGTTGGGTGGTGGAACTCAACGCAGCTCTGTTCAAATCATTTTGTTTATTTTCATTATACTATGTTTTTCGTATATATTTATTTAGTTTCCTTTATAGCAGAGACATTTGAAAGAACCTATTTAATATATTTCGCTAATTTTCAACCGAATTCAATATATTGCTTGCTAGTTGGCTTAACTTAACGCTGCGCGTCATCTTACCAGTCCGGATGAAATAGAAATAATTTAAATATAATAATTTAACAGAGCGGAAATGAAACCCAAAACCAACTTCGTTTAATCACAATTAAATATTTAATTAGAACTTCAATCAATTAAAAAAAAATGCTCAAAACCTCATTTCATAAATGCCCGTATTTCGTAAACGTGTTAAGAAATGAATCGTTTGTTCAACTACCTGTAGTATAAAATTTCAAAACGCTTACAAATTTAAAATAATCTCTATAAAAGATAACTTTAAGATGTTCTCCGAAAACACCATTAAACTTTATGAATAAAACTAAATTAAAACACATAAAAATAAACCATTGTAAATAATAGAAATCAATTATAAAAACTAATTTGATAACTCTTAACATATGAAACATCGTAAATATAGCAAGAAGGTGCGTCGATACATCGCAAACGGCAGTGTTAATGTAATAAGATCTTTGGATTTTCACGATTTCTACACATTTCAAATGAAAATATTTTAAACGGATTAATCGCGTATATTTTGGTATACAAAAATACATTTTTGGAAGTCTGACGTTTAGAACACTTTACGATAGTCCGTGGTCACAAGTAGATTGGAGTGGCATTTGGCAACTTGATATAATTATTTTTTATATTCTACCTGTAACCACGGACTACTGTAAAGTGTTCGAAACGTCAGGTTATATCGCAAATATATTTTCGTATACCCAAATATACGCTATTAATCCATTTAAAATAGTTTCATTTACCGTTAATGTGTTTAAAATATCTCTTAACGATTCTTTACGATATTCGGATGAAGACTGCAATCGGCTGACTGTACTGACTGTGCCGAATCTAATTTGTATACGATCGAGGCCAATAAATGTTTAACAGAATCATAAATTGTGAGAAATGCTCACTGCGGAGTCGACTTTGAAGGAAGCAAGTCTATTAATTATTAGATGTCTAACAAGTTTAATTCCAATATTGAGGAAATACCTATTAAATGTAATAAAAAGCATTATTATTAATATAAGGCGACAAGCGGAATATTCTGACAATAGATTCTCTCTGAACCTGTCGTGCGGAGTAAAGCAGCAGGGCAGACAGTAAGTATCTAGTGTCAAGACACTCCGTACTTCGCTTTCCAACGAATTCGAGACATTGTGTATTGGGTGGTGGAACTCAACGCTGCACTTTGTCTTTATCAAAGCGAGAAAGTAAAAATAATTTAGAAATAATCACTCACCGAGTGGGGATCAAACTCACAACCGATCGCGTTTACAGTCAGAATTCGTCCCACTGCGCCATTACCGGCCTCACAAACACTTAAAATACTCAAAAAGTTATTTTATGCTTGGAAAATATTTACTTTGAGAAATATAGAATTGAGAGCGAAGGTGTTTGAACATTTATAAATGTTAAACATAACGGGTTTGAATTATTACCCATCTACACGCGTATTGTATATACATGTATATTGATTGTGTTAATAACTTATCTGGTAAAACAAAGCACGGCGCTGAGTTCCCCTGTCAACACACAATGTCTCGATTTCAGGAGAAAGAAGTCTACAGAGTGTCTTGACACTAGGTTGTCTCTAACTACCCTTCTATGCGGGATAACAAGTGAAGTGCCTTTTTTTTGGTGATATTATTTTTTTTCAAATCGATTTGAGCTTGCTTCATTGAATCGTTTTTAGCTTGTTTCAACATTCGCATATAGCAAAGTAGATGTGAAGAACATAGTGTTAAGACACTCCGATTTGTACTTTCTGCTCAGTTTAGAAATTGCGTATTGAATGGTGCACCAAGCTCCGCGCTTTGTCTATAAATGCAAATAAATTAAACATATATTTTTTTTTAATTTTGTATTTTTTTTTATTATTATTTTTTTAATTAATATAATGTTGGTAATCTATTTAATAATGTTAACAGTTCCTATAATTTGTTGTAATGCTTAATATTTGTTTACATTGCATTAACTGTTATTATTACCTCTATATTATTAATAATTCATATATATCGGATTTTTTATTCTGGCGATAAAGAAATATTGTTATTATTATTATTTCCCTAAATGGGAATCGAATTCAAACCACTGTAACAACTCGGGTGACTTCTCACTATTTCTGTATTTTTAGTAAAGACTGTGTCTTTATTATAAATACAGTGGTTATTATATATATACATATATATATATATATATATATATATATATATATATATATATATATATATATATATATATATATATTTTCATGATAGACGGCTCAGCATCCGTCCCATGCAGGATTCATCCATTTTGCTCGTGGTATTTTTTTTATTATTTACATCTACGATACAAAGTTTTAATCGCATATATTTTTGTATTTGAAAAAAAATTTTTGAAAGCCCGACCTTTGAAACACATTGCAGGAGTCCGTGGTCACAGGTGGTTAGCAATATCAAAATATTAGTTATTTAAATAAGCTGTTTACACGCACCACACCACAAGTGTCAGTATTGTCAGTGCTACAGGAAGCCATCACCAGCTCAAAAGGCAGTTCTGCTGAAAAGAGCCAGCGATAAACTCAATAGTTGCTCTTTCCAATTATATTTAGTTTCACAAAGACTTCATGACAATAGCTAGCTTCCTGTTTAAGTGTCAACTGCATTTAATTCCACACCTTAATATCAGTGTAATATTATGTATAATATAACTGTAAGATTACCAAAATGTACGCGATTGATCCGTTTAAAGTCAATGATCATATTATCTTATTGAATTCTAATTGTTACAATTTATAGGAACTATTGGCAGAACTTGGAATAAGGCATGCTAACATACTGTTGTAAATATAAGTATAATAAGATATTTTCTTATATATTACATTATCTATTATTGTCTCGTCTCTTGGCTGTACAAGCGAATGATCAATGCGTGGAAATAGGTAACAAAAAATAATAAAACAGCATTTAATAAATTTTTTATTAGTTTTAGCCTTCTATATATAGGATAGATGAGGAGTGCCTAGTGTTAATACACTATGTAATCCGAGATTCGAGACATTGCTTATTGAGTGGCGGAACTCAACGCCGTACTTTTTTTAATCAGGTCGAGGAGATCAGGACAATAATTTTAAATCGGTCCCCCTAGTGGGAATCTTATCCACAAACGAACACATTTACAATCAAACGCTATCAGACAGCTCTCAAATTTAATAAATCTTGTAAGTAAAATAAGCTAGTGACGCTTCTCTCCGCTCTCCATTCTCGACGTACTACGTACAGCGACATACAAAAAGCCTTGACTTACTTCTTATAAGATCTGATAGTGACCGCAAATCGCCGCTACAAATCAATCGTTTAACCGAATCGATTTCAAACTACCGAGATACACATCGATTTAAGATTAATAAAGCCTTGACTTTGGTCGTTAAGGACTTGCGGTGTTGTTCTCGTTGTCAGTTATTTAATTTTAAAAACTATGGTTTATTTATTTTTTTAATCTGTATAGAATATAGAATAGAATATAAAAGAGTAGAGTAGAGGGAGGTCGTGACGAGTAGAGTAGAGGGAGGTCGTGACGCAGTGGGGTAGCGTCTGATTGTAAACGCGGTCGGTTGTGGGTTCGATCACCTCTTAGGGGAAAATTTCGAATTCGGTGGAAAGCGGAATACGGAGTGCCTTGACACTAGACATTTCATGTTTACCCTGCTATGGGGAATAAAAGCGTGAAACGTGAAGTTATCAGTCCGTCTGTCTGTTCATTTGTCAATGACGCACAAACTACCAACAGATATGTATGAATTTTGGTATGGCAATAGATTATAAACTGGACCTACAGTTTACGAATTTATATTTTATCCGGAAATAATAACTGAAGTATTCGTATATTCAATAAAAAAAAATTTAAATATCAAACTGCTTTAAACACTGATAACTACAGGCTATATGGCCTAATAGCATTGGAGTAGTTGACGGCCTAAAGCCTCAGTTAAAATTAATTCTAAGCTAATTTTCGTTGTACTTCCCGTTAGGGAAATAAAAAATTCTACTCTGCCAATATTACATTGATAACTCGCTAACTCATGCCAACATTAAAACAGTCATTTCATAAGAATGGTGAAATAAATTTTACATTTTAATATGTTTCCTTAATCCAAAAAGTAAACACCAGTAGCGCTACTGTTATCAAATACATGGACTTTTAAAATATTTTTTTTTCTTGAGGCTTTTATCTTGCATGGCAGAGAGGACAGCAAGTATCTAGTGTTAAGACACTCCGTGCTTTGCTTTCCATCAAATTCGAGACGCCGCGTGTTCAGTGGTGAAACTCAACACCGCACTTTGTCTTTATCAGAGCGAGGAAGTGAAAATAATTTAAATATTATATTTAAATTATTATCACTCCCCCGAGTGGGAATCGAACCCACAACCGATCACATTTATAATCAGAAGCTGCCTAACTGCGTCACGACCAGCCTTAAAAATATAATAATACTGTTTAACTTAAAGAAATATTTATTAGCATCCTGTACGTATGTGTGAACAGCTTCACGCTTTTATCCCGCATAGCTGGATAGATAGAAAGTACCTAGTGGCAAGACACTCCGTACTTCGCTTTCCACCGAATTCGAGACATTGCATGTTGGGTGGTGGAACTCAACGCTGCGAGGAAGTGAAAATAATTTAAATATAATCACTCTCCCGAGTGAGAATCGAATCCACAACCGATCGCTTTTACAATCAGACGTTGTCACACTGCGACCGGCCTCAGATCAATAATGATGGGAAATAATCTGTAAACACAAAAATAAAGCAAGTGATCATTGATTTTGAAAGTGGATTTAGAAATGCTATAAAAGTGAAAGTCGATTGTAGAGTAAATCATATATAAAGTATGTACGTATAAATTATTCTAATGATGTTGCCGGCAGCTCTTGTCGGGTTACGGATAGAAAATATTTTAATTTATTATTCTTAATCTCTGAGATTAGAGCTCTTCTAGCACTCAGAGACATTTGTTATCGTTTTTATTGGTATAATTGTTTACGCAATGTAAATTTACAAAAAAAATGATTTGTTAATTGAAATGTATCTAGCTCTACTTAGAAAGAAATTTATATGAGGTGTCAAAATTCTCCTTTGTCCTTTTTCTACCTTAAGTAATAAAAGACATTGCATGTTGTGTTACGAAACTTAACGCCGCGTTTTGTATGACCAGAAAAACGTGCGAATAAAACTACTTTGAATAGCATCATTCTAGCGTGTGGGGATCAAATCCACACACAGTAATGGTTACAGAGACACCATCTGGCCCCACTGCGTCTCGAAGACCTCGGCTAGTTAATATTGAATATGTAAAGAAGTTGTAAAAGGATTCTGAAACATCGTGAAAGTTTTGCATAGCTGCTCTGAAGAAAGTCGGAAAGTTTGTATGGAACAACTTTAGGATCTATTTTGTATAAAATGAAACACAAATAAAAATTTTCTATTTATTATCATGATTTAAATCAATCATCTTTTTTCGTGAAATCGTCGTCTTCATCAGAATAAGCATGTGCATTAAACAGCTTGACAACTTTTGAGCAAAACCAAAGGAATAATAGTATTAAAAGCAAAATATCTAAGTTATATCTCTCTACGACTGAGGAGCGCGGAGAGTGGCGGAGTAGAGCCGCGCCATGTAGAGTTGCCGCTTGCACCCAGTGGGAGAGTTCTTCTTTAGGTGTAGTGAGGCGGTGACGTAGGATGCTGCTTGCGACTTTCATGTTTTCTTTGTAGCTATTTTAATTAATAAATTATAAGTGTTGTTATCAGTTACCCTTAAATTTATATATATTTTTTTAGCTTCACGCTTTTATCCCGCATAGCAGAGTAGACAGAAAGTACCTAGTGTCAACACACTCCGTACTTCGCTTTCTACCAAATTCGAGACATTGCGTGTTGAGTGGTAAAACTCAACGCCGCACTTTGTCGAAGTGAAAATAATTTAAATATAATATCTCCTGAGCGGGGATCGAACCCACAAGCGATCGAGTTTATAGTAAGTTGCTGTCCCACTGCGCCACGACCGACCTCAATTATATTAACTAAGGAATTAATAAAAATGAGAAGAATGTACGTAATACTCGTTAACTAACGGTTACGTGGCTCATTTCTGTTTGAATATTGGGCAGGTAGAGCTCAGTGTTAATACATTTTAGTCCCGTTTTTTTCATAAATTTTATCAACATTGTTGACATAATTACGGACTACTGTAACATATCCGAAACGTCAGATGTCCAATAATGTATTTTCGAATACCAAAATATACGCGATTAATCCGTTTAAAATAGTTACATTGAAAATGTGTACAAAATTTTCAAAATCAAAGATTTAATAATATTTTTTTAAATATACATTTTTCTATGTATGTAAGTACTATGTACAGTCCCACTCACAGCTATATCCGAAACGTTGAATATAGTAAAAAAAACATACAATAAATCTGCTTATAATTTTTATCCATTTGAATCCTATGAAATTTGCAAATACATTTTCGTACTTCTTGTCTCATATGAGGAAATCATATTAAAATATTCAAAACGGAAATACCAACCTTACATTACCCATAAGCATTTTAACAGCGTCCTTAGCTCTCCATATTTCGTTAGCATCAACTCCAATAGCCAGTCCTTTCTTTATCATATTATTAGCAGAAGTTTCTTGTTCTTTTAGCGCAGGTATCACAATGGTAGGTATAGCGTGATGTACTGCAGACAGCAAGTGTTTTGTGTCGCCGTGGGATATGTAGGCTATGGTGTTTGGATGCGCTGAAAATGTTATTTAGAACTATTTTTTTTTTTCGATTTTTGTTAAATTGTTAGAAAATTTGTTATTTTTAAATTTTTACTACGTGATGTGAAATCATTAAGTTATAGTTTACTTTTTGTTGTTTTATATATATATATATGTGTATGTATGTGTATATATATATATATATATATGTATGTATGTATATATATATATATATATATATATATATATATATATGTACCAACATAAACACAAATAATAATTTAAAATGTGCATAAATCTTTAAAACTATAAATCTTAACTAAGTTTTACCCTTTTTTAGCTTCACGCTTTTATCCCGCATAGCAGGGTAGACAGTAAGTACCTAGTGTGACGACACACTGTACTTCGCTTACCACCGAATTTGAGACATTGCGTGTTGACGAATGGAACTCAACGCCGTGCTTTGTCTTACCAGATCAAGCTCTATCAAGCTATATATATCGATTATAAATTAAGTTTTACTGAATAGTTAATTAAATAAAATTCTTACCCAAAATACTTTGTGCCGGAGGGTTGCGCATGACATGAACATTTTTAGGCATATTTAATAGCATTTCTTCATACTTCAAGATGACTTTTTGTTTAATTCTTGAGAACACCTCTATTAGCTCTTGTGTAAGACGCTGGTGTTCCTCTTGCTTGATCATTTTTGTTTCTACGTCCACATATATCACACCTTCGTCCGATTCGTCTAATAATTTCTTTAAATTCTAAAAAATTATTTACAGCGTTGTTTCTTAAAGCTCTTACTAATTATCTAAGATCAAAAGTCTACGGCAACATTATATTGCCAATAGAAGGGAACGGAAATAGGTTTTTTTAGCTTTATTACAACTGGAATTCAAGACATTACGTGTTGAATGGCGGTACTTAACGCTCAACCACAGCGAGGAAATGACAATATTTAAATTATAATCATTTTGTATAGACGCTGTCCCACTGCCCCACGATTGGGTTTTAAGGTACGCAGATTCGATTCCCGTCTCAATTAATTTTTTATATCTTTTCTCATAAGAAACTTTAAATAAAAAAAAATATATTTTAAATATATTTCAAATATTATAACTATATTATATATTTAAAATATTAATTTAACTTTCGTTAAACGTAAAACATAATATATTTTAAACTTAAAAAAAGACTGCAGTAATGTTAAAAACAAGTTAGTTGTAACGAGTGTTAGGCTTGATTAGAACCTATAGTTTAAAAGGTCACAATGCTTGGACGAATTCTAAGAGGCGCGGCTTCGAATCTTGCGATATACCTTTTTTATTATTTCAATATCCCTTTAATATTCTTTTATTATCCCTTTAATATCCCTTTAATATCCTTTTAATATCCCTTTAATATCCCTTTAATATCCTTTTAATATCCCTTTAATATCCCTTTAATATCTCTTTAATATCCCTTTAATAATATTAAAATAATATTACCTTAGGCAATTGTGGTACACGATCATGTAAATGATGACCGCCGATATATTTTGCGTTTGGTGGTAACGACCACTCGTCCCCGAACGCATGGTGAGAATTAATCAACATAAAAGAAGCATTGTATATTAAAAATTCATAGTTTGGCAAAAACATACGTTTACTTTCAAATATGGGTTTGTAACTGTCTTCGTACGCGGACATTTCTGTTGAACTGAAGTGGTAACTGAAAACGTGTTATTCATAGAGATGTGTTTCTTGTGCCTTCATTTTTTTAGCTTCACGCTTTTATCCCGTATAGCAGGGTAGACAGAAAGTACCTAGTGTCAAGTACTCCGTAGTTCCCTTTCCACCAAATTCGAGACATTGTGTGTTGAGTGGCGCAACTCAACGCCACACTTATTCTTACCACATTGAGGAAGTGAAAATAATTTAAATATAATCACTTGCACGTGGGATTCAAACCCACAACCGATCGCGCTTACAGTCAAATGCTGTCACGCTGCGCCATGATCGGCCTCATTAATATATTCAATTTGTAATTATAATGTAATTCCTTATATACCCACTAATTCCGATACGCTAAATAAAGCTGCGAGGCCATTTCGTAAAATCTATCCTTTATAGATAAGTCTGCTCGTGTTGTGGGGAAAGACGCGTGGACCAAGCTCAGCGAGTGCCATGAGACGTCAGCATGGGAGTACCAGATGAGCGGACATTCAAATATCGATGATAATCTGTTAGGAAGTTATATCCAGTTATTAGAACTGCGAATTGAGCTGGAAAACGTCTAAGAATCAGTAAGTTTTGGTTATCACAAGAATTATTGATTTAAAGTAATTTTGTATTTTATTAGTATGAATTATTTAGTATTTTAACGCTTTTTCCAATTTCGCAGAATAGGCAGAAACAATCTAGTTATTAAGATATCTCGATTGTTTTTTTTTTAATTTTTGCCTAAATTCAAGTCATGGGAACTATAAGCTACGTATTATCTAAAGAGATTGGAGATTTAACAATAGTTTTAATATAAAACCGCGTTTCCATCTATAATATCTCTTATCGTACTACTTACGTATTATAATTATTTTTAATTTATATATAACAAAACCGTGGACTTATATACTTATTTGTATTTGTAAAGAAATGAATATTTCTTGAATTCAAGCCCCAAAAAAAAGCAATAAAGTTCATTTTACTATTTTTAAAGTGTTATTTCACACTTGGGAATAGAAAATATTTTTTAAGAACGTTTTAAAATTTGAACGCAGCGGGATTCGAACCTGCACCAGTTGTTGCAGGGACTCGAACCTGCAACCGTATAAGCGCTCTCACTGCTGAGACATGCGTTTTACTACTAGCTTTTTTACAATTTATTTGGGTCGATCGATTATAATTTTTTAATAATTATAATTTGGATACCAAAAATTTGTAATAATCTCTCTACAGAAATATTAGCAATGTAAATAAGTTGTAACAAAACGTACAAGATTTTCGACACGGCCGGTAGTAAAACGCATGGCTTAGCGGCCTGAGCGCTTGGGTGGTTTCCAAGAGGCGCGGGTTCAAATCCCGCTGCGTTCAAATTTTTATACCATTTTCAAAAAAGCTTACTAATAAGTCATTCTATTACGCATTACATAAGTATAAAAAATTATAAGGCATGTATACAATAACTTACGGCGCTAACAGTCCAGTATAGTACCAGTGAGCAATAATGACGTCGAAATGCACAGTGTCATTCATCAACAGCGCTTGCATATCCGGATGTTGGAGGGCTTGCTGGGCTAATTTGGTTCCAAGCACCTCCAATACCAGGTCTTTGTCTCTATCAGCGAGTGAGAGTTTATCTGTAAAGAATAGATTAATTATTGAGGAGTTAATTTCAATTTAATGTCTAGTTATGTTCATTTTTTGAACGTATTTTTTTATTTGAGAAAAAAATCTAGAAATGTATGTCTAAATAAAAACTCTGTATGTATAATTCTCAATTGAACTTTGTTTGTTGGCTATACCCGGAAGTTTTGTTAATTAATTCCTCCGTTTTATTAAAAATAATGTGTCGAATAACGGATTTTAACGCCACATATTGGCTTGCCGATGTGCAAATACATAGAAGAAGAAAGTACCCAGTGTTAAGACACTATATACTTCGCTTTCCACCCAATTTGAGATATTGCGTGTTGAGTGTTGGAACTTAACGCCGCACTTTGTCTTGCCAGAGCGAGGAAGTGAAAATAATTTAAATATAATCACTCCCTTAATTAGGGATCGAACCCACAACCGATCTGGTTTACAGTCAGACGCTATCTAAAGATCTTAATATGTATACATATAAGTATATGTTTAATTTTCATTTCATTTTAGCTTCACGCTTTATCTCTCTTAGCAGGGTAATCTGAAACAACCTAGTGTCAAGAATTCAACGCCATGTTTTGTCCTACCAGAGCGAAGTAATAAATACATTTTAAATATCTTTTATCCAAATAGGAATCGAATCTACAACTGACTGTGTTGTCGAACGCTATCTCACAGCAACATGGTTGCATTCATTTAGTATGAATATATCTATTATTTACACGTACATTAAAGCCGGTCATGGCGCAGCGTGACAGCGTCTGACTGTAAACGCGATTGGTTGCGGGTTTGATTCCCGCTCAGAGAAGTGGATTATATTTAAATTATTTTTACTTCCTCGCTCTGGTAAGACAGAATGTCGTGTTAGGTTCTACAACTCAACATACAATGTATCGAAGTCTTGATACTAGATAAAAAAGCGTGAAGCTAAAAAAAATAAAATGACACTTACCAGAGTTTTCTATCACTGGGCTAATGGCAACATATTCTAAATTGTGCAGTTTCTCCTTAGGAAACGGCGTTACGTATGTAACCTGGAAGATAAAACAACTTTAACGATCTCTCCGAGCAAAGCGCTATGAGCGGTTTAAGGTAACGTCGTAAACGGATTCTATTTAGACTTGGCACTTTGTGGTTTTTTGGATGTTGCAAGGAAGACAGAACACTTCTTGCTTTATTATACATTCTTTGATATATATATATATATATATATATATATATATATATATATATATATAACCGTATATATATATAACTGTATATATAACCGTAAACGTGTCGGTTGTGAGTTCGATTCCCATTCGGGGGACGATTATATTCAAATCATTATCAGTTACAATGTAAGTAGTCAATGACAGTGACATACTCTATTAAAGACCGCGTGACCTCGTTTCTTCGATTCCTAAACACATCGGAATTCCTTGCTATTAATAATTTCATATCATTTTTTTTACATAGTTTATTGCGCCCCTGTCAAGGTGAGCTAACAACACGTGAGGTAAATATAGCCGACGAGTAGAATACTGTATCATATATATGTTGGTTATTTAGAGATTTCTTTACAAAAAAAAGTTTTAAACACATTAATAATATCGTGAAAATCATATTATATATTTTATCCGTGTTGGAGGTTAGTGGTAGAGATACTAATATCAAGACATTTCGTTCTTTACTTCTTGTCTGAAATTAAGACATTACGCGTAAGCTGACGAAAGTCAATGCCACACTGTGTCATACCAGAGCGGAAAAAATAAAAATTATTCAATATTCCTCTGATTGAGAATCGAATCCACACCCAATCTAGTCTCTTATAGATTTTTTCCCACTACGCCACGATAAACTTAATTTAATATATAAATTTAAATATTAATAAGAGCTACAGTAGTAAACGGAGTTCCTCATACCTCGTGTCCAACACTTAAAAGACTTCTAACAATGTAGTCGCCAAGTACGCCATGACTCTTCTCTGGCACCGGAAACACAACCAGGATACTACTTCCTGTACTTAAACGCACAATATATATTAAAAATATAATTTTCAACATGTTTCAATGACAAAATCATAACACATACTGGGCTTTGGTTGACGTATCACTGCTTATCAAGATTACAAAAGCGTCTTTTATCTTGTGATAAGGAGCACGAGAAAATGTAATAGTGGAATAAAATATTGATTATAGTTTTAAAAAAAAATTGAAAAAAAAATTAAAAGCAACGAGATTCGAACCCTCGCCTCTTGGGAACCGTCAAGCGTTCTAACCGCTACGCCATGCGTACGAATACCGCTGAACATGCGTTATTTTTTAATATAAATTATTGATTTATAAATTGTTTGTGTTTTGTTGTTTTATTAAGTTCCATTATCTATATATATTTATATATAATACTTTTATCTTATTTTTGTAAAGTGTTGTAAAAGTGTTTGCCTACTGAAGAGTCGTGAGACGGCGTCTGACTGTTAATACGATAGTTATTAGTTCGATTCCATATGGGGGTATAAATTATATCTTAAATAGTGTAAAATTATGGAGTGAAGTCTCTTATTTAAAAGTAAAAAAGAGTGTCTTTATATTAATTTCTCCAAGGAAAACTACTATAAATGTGTACATATTCGGACAGATATTCAGTAGCTTTTTTTAGTTTAGCTTGCATTGTTGGTGAAAGTTTAGTTGTTAGTTACTTTGACTAGTTAGCATACTTTGAAAATACGTGCGATCATTTTTTTGTTTCTAATTACGAAATCTAGAATAAAATAAAAAAAATGCAATAAGTAGTGACACTCCGTATTTCGCTTTCCGCCGAATTTGAGACATTACGTGTTGAGTTTTGGAACTGAACACCGCACTTTGTCTTACCAGAGCGAGGAACTGAAAATAATTACAAGTGAAGTAAATGTAATCGCTCCCCCAAGTGAGAATCGAACCTACAACCGATCGCGTTTACAATCGGACGCTGTCCTCGATCGGCGAAGTACGGAGTGTCTTGACACTAGGTATTTTCTGTCTATCCTGCTATGCGTGGTAACGCGTGAAGCTAAAATAGAAAATAAAAATAAAATTAGTGATAATTTAAAATATTTATCGTAATATACTATTTAACAATTATTTTTTTTAACTTCACACTTTTTAACCTGAAAGTTTCTAGTGTCAAAATACTCTGTACTCCGCTTCCCGCCGTATTGGAAACATTGTATAATTATCTATTATTTTTACACATTTTAAATGAAACTATTTTAACCGGATTAATCGCGTATATTTTGGTATTCAAAATACATTTTTGGAAACCTGACGTTTCGAACACTTTACAGTAGTCCGTGGTCGTATGTAGACTGATGTGGCATTTGTTAATTTTTGTTTCAACCCACAGACAGAGCAAATATACACGATTAATCCGTTGAAGATAGTTTCATTTAAATACAATATAATATTACGGTTATTTTTAATATGGGTAAATCGGCCAAGTGCATTACCATCTATTCCCCGTTATGTTATTTTTATAAGAAATTTATTTTGGATCAGTCTGTCGCTCGTTATTCATTTGAAATTCCTTTAAACCATTTTTATTGTTTCTATTGAGAGGCAAAAAATGCGCTTCACACGTTTTTATCATAGCACTGCGTTCTTCGCTTTCCGTTCAAAGTTAAGATTTTATCTATTAACGGAACTCAACTCCGCGCTTATTAAGTCATTTTAATAAATCTTTATATATCTACACACCACACCACCAATATATATATATATATATATATATATATATATATATATATATATATATATATATATATATATATATATATATATATATATATATATATATAAAAACACTTAGCATACATACACAAATATACTTAAATTAAATATACATACATACATACTGATCTGAAAATCTGTATTTGCAAGTGTTCGGTGACGTTAGTCGGGATAACGTGGATTTATCCAGCATCCATAATAACTTCAAAGATGGACCTGTTTTTATTGTACCATCAAATCGTGAAATTCATTATTTTCGTAAATCTCAGCTCTCGTAAAAGAGTATTGAGTTTAAGAGCGTTTTTATTTAAAACTGGGATTAGATTTTACGTTTTTTTTTACAATGCGACAGTGTTGTGTGGAACAGATAATAACAAATATAGAACAGATAATAAAACTAATTGGTCTTCAAATAAGCTAGCTATATTACTTTCATAAACGGACTTGCTTGTAATGTTTCTGAATTAAAAATTATTCAAATACACGCGTGAAATATATAAAAATAATAATAACGTCAGGATTAGCAAAACAGGTAGCACCTAGGATAACATAAAATTAAGAAACCACGGTAAAAGAGGCTTTAGTTGGTGATTTATATAGGTTGTAAAATATTTTAGGCAAATAAAATGATTAAAAGGAGAAGTGGGAAAGGATGGGTAGGAATAGGGAAAGCTGGCTAACGTGACAACGAACCGGAACAGCAGTAACAATAAAATATATTTTCTTATATTAATAATGGGACCAATATCGATTTTAATAAACGCGAGTATACCAGCGCGGGCTCTCGCCGTACACGCGTCACGTCGTCTGATGAAGGCTGAACATTCCTCAGCGTTTATTGGAAGTGAAGAATTAAACCTACTCCAGCCCGTTTGGAATTTCAACAATTTCTTTCTAGTTTTATTGTTACCCGATGTGTGTTTTGTGTTACACTGTATGGTTATTATTCCTTAATAGATCAAATATTTATACGTTTTTTAACAATGTTTTCTAAGCCTAAGTGCGGAATAACACTTTAAAATAGTAAAATATTGTAAGTATTTATAAAATTGGTGTCTTTTACTGTACTCTATATATATTCTAACAGTTTCACGTTGTTTCCTGCATAACAGAGTAGTCAGAGAGAATCAAGGATGAATTTAAGATATTGAGTTGCGAAAATCAACGCCGCACTTAGTTTTAGTGGTATAAAACACGCAATATAGCAATTTCGGACAGAAATCAGTCAACGGACTCTCTATATCAATATCCCCTCCTTAACATAAATATAATACTTATTTTACTCTTAAAAAAATTTCTGAAATAAAAAAAAATTCAAAGTAAAAATGTTATCTCAAACATGACGTTTTCCATTATATAAGATATTTCCGTTTCCGTTGAATTATTTAAAAAAAGCGTGTAATAAAGTGCTCGAGTGAATACGGTTTATTGAAGAAATACCTTACCTGAAGGTTTCATTTGGACGGGACGTGTAGCAACGTGTCCTCGCTTCATATTACAGTAAGCACGCCAGAGACATTGCAAAGTTTAAAATGTATGTCATTCTTTATCCTAATACATCTCGCGTATATAGAAGAACAAGGAAAATTGTACGATAAGACATTACGTTGTCTACTTTTGAGCTTTTGCGGATGTCGAGTGGATCGCGGGAAACAACTCCGCGCTGTGACTTACAATATCAAGTAAATTTAATTAATTTAAACATAAATACATATAAAATACTTATCGATTTCTCCAATACGTCGTTAAATGTAAATAATAAGAAATTAATTAGTGGCCGGTTTGGATTTAATTTTCACTCGAAAGATGATTATATTAAGATTATTTTGATTTCTTGCTCTGATAAGAAAAAGCACGGCGTTGAGTTCCGCCGTTTTACACAAAATGTCTCAAATTTAGCTGAGAGCAAGTATGTTGTGTCTTGACACAAGGTACTTTCTATCTACCTTGCAATGATAAAAGCATGTTAAAAAGGAAGCAAGTAAAAAAAAATTGTAATCAGTAATCAGTATATAACTATAATGTGTGTAGTAATCCGTTTAATATATATTAAATACTAAAGCGTGTGTATTTTTCCTTTATTTTTTACTATTTATATTTAAAAAGTTATACTTTTCGACAAAATTTCCAATTACCCACATACGTTTTGTAAGAAAATCGACCAAAATAAAAAAAAAGAATAAATGACAATTCACTAATAATGTCACTAATTAGTTAGTGATATGTCACTTATTCTGTACAATATAATAAAACCACAACTTATTACACGAGCACTTCCACGGCACGACCCTTGTACGTCTGTATGTTTGAGAAGCAATCATTTTTGGCACTGTAAAGATTTTATGATGAAAGGAAACATAAATTTATACTAACATCTTAGTGGCCGCTTTATGAGTTTGAAAAAACACTGCGAAATTGTCGAGATATACTTTGACGTGTTCGCGGCGTTAACTTACTTCCGGGTGATAAATACAAGAGATATTTATCGCCTTATAATATAATATATATAATATTATGTAACATATATATATATATATATATATATATATATATATATATATATATATATATATATATATATATATATATATATATATATATATATATATATATTTATAAGCCTTCCTTAATAAATGTACTATTCAATACAGAAATAATTTTTCAATTCCAGTCCGTTGTTCCTGAGATTAGCGCGTACAAACAAACAAACAAACAAACAGGCAAACCATTCCGCTTTATATTATTAGTATAGATTAATATTTCGATTGACTGCAAACATAATAAGCAAAAACTCGAGAAAGAAGCGCCCATTTACGTGATTGTGTTCGAAGTTGACATCAGACACTGATACTACTTGTCCATAAATGATAATTTATCATCCTCTTTATTTTGACTCGGATAGTTTGGGAAAAACATAACTTGGCCGTTAGCCTGAAACTAAGTCAAACACATCGCCTAAATTATTGTTTTTATAAGTCAATGTATCCAGATTAATGTAACGAATAAAATGAAGAAGAAAAAAAGAACTTGTTTTTAGCTTTACACTTTTTTTTATTCCATATAGCAAGGTAGGTAGAAAGTACGTAGTGTCAAGACACTCCGTACTTCGCTTTCCACCGTGACATTGCGTGTTGAGTGATGGAACTCAACGCCGCATTTTATTTTTAAATTAAGTTGATATTCGAATCACAAATAGTGCAGTAAACGCAATGGGAATAGTGTCTGACTAAAGACGCGATTATTTATCTATACCATATTACTTTTATTTCTAAACATAATTCAAAGAAAGACAGAGTTCCGCCATTCAACAAGTAATGTCTCGAATGCGTCTTAAGACTAGGCCGTAATAAAGACTGAAATGAAAAAAATTAAGGCAGGTCGTGGCGCAGTGTGACAGCATCTGACTGTAAACATGATAGGTTGTGGGTTCGATCTCCACTTGGGGGAGTGAAAATATTTAAATTATTAGCTCGCTCTAGTAAAACAGTGTAGTGTTGAGTCCCACCACTCAACACGCAATGTCTCGAATTTGGTGGAAAGCGAAGTATGGAGTGTCTTGACACTAAATATATACGGGATTAAAGCGTGAAGCTAAATTAAAAGAAAAAGAAATACACAAAGCATTATAAAAAAAAGTGTACTTTACACAAATCACGAAACATCACAGACACGAGGCCGTTGCGAATTATGAATCATACATTAAATAAAATCTAACCGTTTGTTTTGATTTGGTTAGAACTCAATTGCATTGTTTTGAAAACATCAAAACGCCTTTCAGTGCCGTCCCACGTCCCACGTCGCTGTGATCACGTGGAACGCATCTCCCACGAACAGTGACAGATATAGTTAGTGATACGTCACTCTTCTATGTAGCTACATATATAAAACTGCCCGGTAACTGATCTCATTGCATACATCTTCTTGGGAAATATATATAAGTACTAAATGGGGATTTCTCTTAATTCCCATGGGAAAAGTGAGATTTTACGTTTCACAATTTTATTATTATTGACATTGCTTTATGTATATTGTGTAGAATATTACAATTTGGTCTAATATGCTAAAGTAAACACGTTTTAAGACAAAAATTATGAGCATTAGAAATGAACCCGTGACACCCATTCGACTAAAAATGATAAAAAATTATTTATACAAGCCTCATATATTTTAATCGAGGGTGTCAGAGCAAAGTGGGCTACGTTATATTTTAAACAAATAATTTTAATGTATTTCTTTTAATATATTTTGAAATTATATTTGATATTTTAGCTTCACCCTTTTTATCCCGCATAGCAGGGTAAACAGAAAGTACCTAGTTACTTATTAGGTTATTGTTAACAATATTCAATACACACTACCTCTCTGATAAAACTTATCCCGCATAGAGTAAAGAGAAAGTGCCTAGTGTCAAGACACTCCGTACTTCGCTTACCACCCAATTCCAGACAGCGTGTTGAGTGATGAAACTCAACGCCGCACTATATCTGCAGAAAATCTTTATCGCCAGTAATCTCTTAAGATAATTTGATAAAGAAAATCTCAGAAGCAATAACAAACTTGAAATCGTATTAAAACACGAAGCAAGAAAAATACTCAGTTTTACTTCAGCAAGGAAAATTATTTAAGGTGAGTTCAAATTCAACTCTTGGGAACAATAGGACCATACACGTACGTCGATGTATGAAGAGATTGTTAACCACTTCCTTTCATATATAATTAATTTGATATATTTCTTGTTTTTATAAACCAATGATAAATGAATGATCATTTTTAAATATTAATTTCTTTTCAATTAATCCTTCTTCATTGTGGCCTTTTCATTGTACGTGACGTTATCTATAGAAATCGTGCTCAACTGGTATAACAGTATTTTAAAAATAATAAAAAAAATACTAAACAGAATAGAAGAGAAATGTATAATGACGTAAATATATTAGATTTTCACCGCAAGTCCATTAGTTAGTGATTTTTTTGTATAAAATCTAGATATTTTCATATTGTATTAGATTTCATATGTTAAGCCTTCTAGTTTAATATCCACGTTTTGTTGTAATAAATATGTAATCCGACATTTTGTTGCGGCGGCCATTTTAGATTGTATAATTAATATTGCGAGCAGAAATGAGTTGTCTTTAGAACTAATTACGTTTTTTTTAGCATCAAGCTTTTATCCCGCATAGCAGAGTAGACAGGAGGTATCTAGGTTGAGTGGCGGAACTCAACTTCGCACTTTGTCTTACCAGAGCGAGGAAGTGAAAATAATTTAAATATAATCACTTCCTAATACTTCCCCGAGTGTGAATTGAACCCACAACCGATCGCGTTTACAGTTAGACTCTGTCGCACTGCTCCACAACTGGTCTGTAATTCTGACTTTTGTATATGATTAAACGGCCAGTTAAAAATAACTTTATCAAAATTAAAAATATTTTCGTTAAACAATAACTATCCACAAATCAATGAGAAATGCTAATATAATATAATATGGTTGATAAGTTTCCTTCTCCCAATCCCCACTACTCGTGTGTGGTTAAAAGTTACACCAAGTTCAGTACCCTAGTTGAAAGTTATTAAGATTGTTCTCTCATTGAGCTAAGTTCGAAGTAACCTCAAAAACTTTAGCTGTTTTTAGTTCAAAACTTAACCTAAATATATATATATATATATATATATATATATATATATATATATATATATATATATATATATATATATATATATATATATATCTTGGCTTATATATATATAAGCCAAGATCCAAGAAACCAAGAAGCCAAGATCTTGTTATTAAGCAATTGCTAGGTAACCAGAGACAATCTAGTGTCAAACTCTCCGTTGTCTGCTTTCCACCTGAAATGAAAGCCAAAATGATATTGGGTGAGCTTAACGCCGCACTTTACCATACCAGAGCCAAGTAAAATATAATATTTTTAAAATATAATCATATCCCCTATTGTGTACCAATCGCGTTTACAGGCAGACGCTTTCGCACTCCTTCCCGATGGCCTTTACCGTTACTATGTTATTATATACAGGAAATAAAGTGAAAGTAACGAAAAGTATGAAAGATATGACGTCTAATTTGCGTGAAGATGTCTCACGTGTCTACAGTACAATATATTTACCTCAACCCATTGTCTCGTCATCACTGGCTCGCGACCAGTATCTTGGCAAAGACGATCCGCTAAGTATCTGATGTGCTTTGGTTCGATGTCATGTCAGCCAACTTCCCCTATTCCCACCCATCATTTCTCTCATATCCTTTCGCTTCCCAAGGCCGGAAACGTATCTACAACTCTAATGTTGTAGATGTCCATGGGCGAAGGTGACCACTTACCATCTCTTCTCCCTCTTTTTATATAAAGAAAGCTAGGAGTCAGCATAAATAATAAGAAAATAATTTTTAACTTCTTTTTTTTTACCTATTTGCAATTATTTCAAATTCTTGTTAGGAGCAAAAAAATACAATTAACATTAATATAGCCACTTGACTATGCCAAAAATAGCATAGAAACGAGATAAAATGGTATATTAAGTTTGGAGTTATCGCTAACAGAAATATTGATTTACTTGAAAGATAATAAATTTAGCAACCTGTACTGTATTCAAATAGATTAAATTTAATAGGGAAGTAATATCGTTTTGTTCACAATTAAATGTTAAATACTTTATTTTATGCACTTCTAATATTTTTTTGTATTTTCATGAAGCTCAGCGAGTTTTTTCAAGTTTAATATAGTAACGAATACATGTAATAGATTATAAATTTATTCTATACAACAAGGATTATAAAATGCTAAAATCTAATTCGAGCTAATTAATAGCTAATTCGAGGCCAGTCGTGGCGCAGTGGGACAGCGTCTGACTATAAACGCGATCAGTTGTGGGTGCGATTCCCACTCGGGGGAGTGATTAAATTTAAATTACATTCACTTCCTCGCTCTAGCATGACAAAGTTCGGCAATGAGTTCCACAACTCAATGTCTCCAATTTGTAAACAGAAAGTACGGAATGTCTTGACACTAGATACTTTCAGTCTACCCACCTACGCGTGAAGCTTAAAAAAATCAATTTACCAACTTAAAACTTGTTTATATTTAATTCTGCTAATGAACTAAAAATCTGTACCGAAATAGATCCATACATTACTGTACTAGATTTGAAATAATAAATAAATAGTAAATTAAAAATTGTTACAAGCTTTCAATAGTACATAGCACAGTGCGGAATGCGCCTAATTGCCGAGTACTGCTGGACTCACGCCAGGTGATGTAGTTGAGAAGCGATAGATATTCTATTACGTTAGACTATGAAGTAGGAATTAGTTTAAACTGTTAAGACAATAAACCAAGTGATATTTGAAGGTTATGTTAATTGAAACTGTTTTAAACGGATTAATTGCGTACATTTTGGTATTTGAAACACTTTACAGTAGTCCGTGGTCACAGGTAGATCTACCGCCACGAAATACTGTACAGCTTTTAAAACATTGGGTTTCCAAAAATGTATTTTCGAATACCAAAACATACGCGATTAATCCGTTATAAGCAGGTTCATTTAAAAGGTGAAAATCAATAACCACTCAACACGCAACGTCTGGAATTCGGTGGAAAGCGAAGTACGGAGTGTCTTGACACTAGGTACTTTGTGTCTACCCCGCTATGCGGGATAAAAGCGTGAAGCTAGAAAAAATCATTCTACCGAATGAGAAACGACCTCACATCCATTTTCATACATTCAACCCAACCGTTTCCCAATGCTGCCAACGTTAACAACATTCAAATTCGATTATCTATTCTAATGTAGTCAGCGGGCGCTCCACGTGACGACGTCAACACAGGCATCTCTCCCATTATAAACAATTAGCTGGTGTTCATTGAATTTTGAATAGCTTACTTACAAACATTTGCTATTATTGTATATATTAAGATTGTTAAGGCCGGTCGTGGCGCAGTGGGACAGCGTCTGACTGTAAATGTGATCGGTAGTGGGTTCATTCAATCCCCACTCGGGGGAGTGATTATATTTAAATTGTTTTCACTTCCTCGCCGCTCTTTGTCTTTACCAGAGTATAGACAAAGAGCGGCGTTGAGTTCCACCACTCAACATGCAATGTTTCGAATTTGGTGGCAAGCGAAGTACGGTGTGTGTTGACACTAGGTACTTTCTGTCTACCAAGATAAAAGCGTGAAGCTAAAAAAAAAAGATTGTTGTATATATTAAGAAGTGAGGGACAGATGGAGAGCTGGAGAACTTGGTTGGTAATACTCGGTTGCACACCGCTCGTATTTCACTTAACATATCCAGAAATAAAATTTCTTGTCATTCACAATTAACTATCGGAAGGAATAATTATAAATCAATATATTTTCTGTAAAAACATTTTCACGTTAATTCGTTAGAAATATTGTATTGTTATCAAATGGCCGGGTGAGGTTTGCGCGGCCCGTGTAGCCAACCTGCGGACTCGAAGAGAAAAATTAAAAAAATATTTTGATCCAGCGTGTAATCTATGTACGGGTATGAAACGTGAGGGTCACCAAGGACATCACGCATCGCCTCCAGGTACTCCTCAACCGGCGCCTTAAACAAATAGTTGAGAGACTTGGTATATATTGGCCCTAAAGGATCTGTAACGAAGAACTCTGGAATATTTGCCCCTACATCCCGATCAATATTCAAATAAGACGCCGTAAGAGGGCACATTCCAAAACAAGCCCTAAAATAGATACTGCAAGGAAAAAGGGCATGTGACCGGCCCAAACACACTTGGAGGCTTTCAGTGGCAGCGAAACTGAAGACAATAGGGATAACTGACGTGGTCCAAGGTGAAACAAATTCCAAGAATTCCAAGAAATAAGTCCAAAACAGAACGAAATGGCTGAGCACTGGAAGCTCTCTATCCCACCTGGAGGACATAGTACCAACTCTCTCATTCATCGAAACCAGACAAGAGAGCAGGAAATGTGCGATAAAGTTGAAATTTCAATGAATCTCTCGTAGAAGTGTCATTATTAATCCAAAATATTGCCGTTGCTACAATATGGCAGATTAGATCAATAAATGAAAATGAAAATACTTGTTATTGTACAACGACTAAAACATTTATAGGAGAGTAATGACTAATGAAAGGTAGCATAACAGGCGGCCTTACCGCTGTGAGAGCGATCACTTCCAGGCAACCTTGGGGTAGAAGAGAGGAAGGAGGAGAGAAATTAAATGGGAAGGGATGTACGCAGTAAACGAAAAACAGTAAAAAAATATATAAGAATAATCTAAACATATAATTAAATACATACAAACAAACACACATACAATATTAATAAAACATCATTAAAAATCTTTCGACGATTGATAAGCTTTCGTAAAGGCTCATTTAACTCTAAATTAAAATCTTTTTTCAAGATAAATAATTTGAAGTATGAAGATATATATACTGTAGTATATTTTCCAGTACTATTTTAAAATAAAATGTTTTAAATATCTTCACCGGGATCAAGTAGGCGTCACAGTAATAATGAACTAAACCTTATAACATGTATATTGATATTAAAAACATATTCCCTCCTAAAGGTCACGCCTTCGATTATCAGAAATTACATTGTACCAACATTACAGTATTATTACAATCTGCCAAAATGTCAGACTGAATCAATTATGTTATGTTATAATAAGCAGAAAATAACAAGAAACTTGGTTATTAAATGAAGTTAAATGTTATATTAGTTTTTAATTTTATTTGCTCAAGTAGGCCGAGCGCTTTTAATTATAAAAAAGTTTGTATATAAAAACAAATTAATATTTCAATATAAATTAATAAGTCTAGGGTTCAAAAATAATGTACAGAAGCCGTCGTGTCGCAGTGGAACAGTGTATGACTTCAAATATTATTGGTGTTGGGTTCGACACACTGGAAATATATTTTTTTTAAATTACAACGCTCTGGAAGAACAAAGCGTGGGTTTCAATGCCGCCAATCAACTTGATAGGTCGTGAATTCAATCTCTAGTTACTCTAACTACCCCGGTATACAGAAAAATGCATTAAAATGGAAAAATACCTACCGTTTGTAAACTTAGCTTCCAGCAAAGTATGTATACTATATATTTTTCCCATTGATTTTACTGTAAACGTCAGTCTGGCATTATTGTGTTAGCTAGCATCATAATCTCGGACACAGGCGTATTTACACTCTTTAAACCAGGCAGCGCGTATTGGACTACCAAAGTAAAAATAATTCTGCTATCAACATCTTCAATTCGCCTAAAATATCATTTTTCTGTGTAATTTGCAAAATATTTAGAAATACGATAAAATAAACAAATACTTCGGGCTTGCTAATGCTTTCTGTGAATTGAGCTTTTAATTTTTTTTTTGTGTTTGGAATTAATGAATTTGTTATCTTTTTATAGCGGCTTGCTAAAAGAACTTCAAAACCTAACTTAGGGTTTAACACTGTATTTCTTATATGTATTATAGGATAGATCTATCTTTGCACTGTGAGACGACATCATAGTTAGATTGTGAACGGTAAGACAAAGAACGGCGTTGAATTTCGCCGCTCAACAAGTAATATATTGATTTCTGACAGCAAGTAAGGAACGGAGTGTCTTGACATTTTATTCTCTCTGCCTAAATTGTTACGCAGAGAAGCAGTTTAAATACTTATAAGTATTTATTTATTTTTTTAAGACAGGAAGTACCTGGTGTAAAGACACTCCGTACTCCGCTTTCCGGCGGAAATCAACGCCGCGCTTAGCCTAATCAGATTGAAGAAATGAAAACAATTTTAAATATAATTATTCTCTATGTGGGAATCGAGCTCACAGCGATCGGGTTTACAGTCAAACGCTGTCCCACTGCGCCACGACCGGTCTCAAAAAAAAAATTACTTATATACATATAAGGTAAACAAAAAAGTTTTAATTAACTCATTTCCACGTAGAATTTATGTGAAAGTGATCGCTGAGAGATAAATCTCCTGATTTATAGACGAGAGACACTAATTAAATGAGCCTTGAAGTGTCTTATAACGGTTGGGAGATCCGTTGTTATGGCGACCGTACAAGTACGTACTATTAACATTATATTAAGATACTGAATTGTTCATGTTAAACACGTTTATATCAGCTTAACTCATAAAAACTCCTTCGTATACCCAATGATTTTGGATTTTCGAATTGTACTTACAATATTTTTATATTATATTCTATATTGAACTAAAAATACTTGAGACTCATATCTTGAAGAGATCTCTTCCAGTCAACCCGTAGGAGTGGATGAATGCAATTTAGTTGAAAAGGGAAATAAAACAATAATAATAACTAGAAATATTTAATCTAATACATAAATAAAAAGCTTTGCCTTTCTTTGACAAATTACGGCGTTGAGTTCCAACATTCAACACGTAATATCTCTAATCTATCGACACTAGGTACTTTCTGTCTATCCTGCTATGCGGGATAAGAAACGTGACGCTAAAAAAAAAGATAGAAAGAAAATATATATGCTTTATTTAAGGATTTTTTTTATCCCATTAGTTGATAAAAATATTTGTAAGCATGTTATAAAAGAACAAAATAGAACATAAAAATGGGATATACAGACAACTAGAATCTTAGGACCGTTTTGGCTCAGTAGCATAGCGTGCTGCTATAAAAGTGATTGCTTGAGGGTTCGATTCCCATTAGTTTGAATTACATTTAAAATGTCATTTCATTTCTTCGCTCTGGTAAGACAAAGCGCGGCGTTGAGTTCGCCATGTCACGAAATGTCTCGATTTCCGGCGGAAATCTGTCAACGGTGTAATGACACTAGGTTGTGTCTGACCCTGTTTTGCGAGATGAAGTGTGAAGCAACTAAAAAAAATTAAACTCACTTATATTATTACATATTTTATGCATTTTGACTTTTTTTATAGTAATTGCAATTAAAAATTAAAATATCGGTAAAGAAGAGTGACACAGTTCTCTCGGTTACGACAAAGCTTGAAGTTAGAAAAAAAAGTTTGCAGTTACTACAGTTCTTTTAAAATAATAAATCTGCCGTCAGTTTTATGTTGGTATGACTGTTTTTGGTAGTGTCGCTAAGCCAATATAGATATTCAAATAGCTTTTGATAAATTCGCAATAATTCGTTTAACCGCGTGGTTACAGATTTTGTTTTAATATTTACTAATTTAAAGTGTTATTCCACACTTAGGATTAGAAAACATTTTTGAAAAAACGTAGGAAAATTTGAACGCAGCGGGATTCGAACCCGCGCCTCTTGGATACCGTCCAAGTGCTCTGACCACTGGGCCATGCGTTCTACTACCAGCTTCGTTGATTGTTATTTCAAAAATGTTTTCTAGTCCTAAGTGTGGAATAACACTTTAAAATAGTAAATATTAAAATAAAACCGCAATGACTCGAGCCGTATTAAGCTTTTTGCTTACTATTACCTAGTGTCAAAACACAGTCAGTACTCCGCTTTACGCCAAATTCGAGATATTTCTTATTAGAGGAGATGAAAATAGCTTTTAAGTAATAATAATCAATCCCTCAGTGGTAATAGAACCCACAAACCATCGCGTTTACAGTCAAGCGCTGTCCCATTGCGCCATTACTGGTCTCATAATTTTAAACTTAATAAGATCTTTGATTTTCGCGATTTTAATACATTTTAAATAAAACTATTTTAATCGGATTAATCGCGTATATTTTGGTATTCGAAAATACACCTTGGATACCTGACGTTTCGTACACTTTACACTTTACAGTAGTCAGTCTACCTGTGACTACGGACTACTGTAAAATGTTCGAAACGTCAGGTGTCAAAATGTATTTTCGAATACCAAAATATACGCGATTAATCCGGTTAAAATAGTTTCATTTAAAATTTTAAACTTATTATCATAGTATTACTGTGTCAGCATTTAACCATTTTTATTAATGTTATTTTTTATTTTTAAAGGAAATTGTTAATATGGAGTTAAATATATTGATTAATTTATAATTTAATAGTAACCAAATAACCACCATGGCAACATGTAAGAAAAATAATTTGAGGATAATATAAGAAAAGAGAAAAAGGGAGGGTTTTAAAGGCAATATTTAGAGTAATAAATTGCAATTATTAGATATTTGTATGAAGTGTTTAATTTACGGAGTACGGTAAATATTCTAATAATTGAAAAAAAAGAGAGCTTTGCGTCAAGCTTAAGGTAGTGTCAGAACCCTCCGCTCCCAATATTTCATTTGAAATTGGGATATTACGTGTCGATATTTATAACCTTTTTACTATTTACATATAAATATCATATTGAAAATATTTTCTTGATTGTAATAGTATATTCATAGTAGTCGTGGCGCAGTGCCACAATGTCTGACTGTAAACGCGATCGGTTGTGGGTTCGAACCCCACACAGGGGAGTGATTATATTTCAATTATTTTCATTTCCTCGTTCTGGTAAAGACAAAGAGCGGCGTTCATTTCCACCACTCAACACACAATGTCTCGAATTCGGTGGAAAGCGAAGTATGGAGTGTTTTGACACTAGATACTTTCTGTTTACCCCGCTATGCGGGATAAAAGCGTGAAGCTAAAATAAAAAAATATATTTATTCTCATTCGTAACATTTTAGCAAAAAATAATTTAAAAACCGACTTATATTTTCTAACGAACGAGCAAACAGGAAATAGACCTCTTCATAGAACAAGGAATTACCTCAGTACTTAAAAACATCTCAAAACTTAATTAAATTTAAATTATTAATTTATTATTTTATTATTCGTTATTTATTTCAAAACTTAATTAAATTTAAAACCTAGATAAAAGAATATTTTTTGGACAAAAAATTGAATCCGGCCCTGTGTCGTGCATACTCAAATATGGGTCATTTGAGTGTGGCCGTTTCGATGCTATAGTAATAACTGCATTTAAATAATACAAGATACCCACTACAACAAGTTGATTGTATATTAATTTAAAAAATAATTATTTGTCTAGCTGTATTTATATAACGCTTACAATATTTAGTATTATTTAAATTAAAAATTTGTATTTCCATGTAGTGAAATTGTAAATTTCTTTGTTTTAAGTAAATAAATTTCTTCGATCATACATATTCAAATCTGTTAGCAGAATGTGTTTCACAATGAAAATAAACAGCAAACTATAAATATATATTACCATCGTAATACGAGTAATAAGAAAACAGTTGTATTTTAATGTGAATGAGCATAATTTAGTTGATACGTACAAGTATATTCATTTGTCTTTACAAGGAAACGCTTTGCGATGCGCACGCGCATTGCAAAACGTAAATAAAAATAACTCTGAATGTTATGATATTATGAAATAAGCCTTGTGATTTTTTAAAATTACTTTTATAATGTTTTTTACCGAATTGGAGACACTGCGTGTTGAATGGCGGAACTTAACGCCGCGCTTTACCTCACCAGAGCAAGGAAATGTAAATGGACATTTAGGTGTAATCATTTCCTCAAATGGGAATCGAACCGACAACTGGTCGCGTCTACAGTCAGACAATATCATAAGTTATATTTGAATAAAACAGTTTCTTTTTTTTAATTGAATGGCTTGATAAATAGATTTCCATCAGATTTGTATACAAATGATATGGAAGCTGATCTGAATTAGATACATTTAAGTACCTTATAAACGGTTGTAGTAATTGAATTGTTTAATTTGATCCCAGATTTTCATATATTTGTTATATAACACAGTACTCACAGCAGCGTAGTTAGTGAGAAAGTAATGTCAAAATAATTCATTCGCTGCTTCCCGCCTGAAAACCATACAATGCGTGTTTACTGGTGAAAGTGAATTTTGCGGGAAACTGGCTCTTATTAGCCTCACTCTTTATCCCTCGCGGGATAGCCAAAACGCACGGAGCGCCAACACCACGGTCCCCGTATACCTCTTTCGCCTCGCCCGTCACTCATTAGCCCTTCGTGGGAATTTCCACATAATATTTGAAACTAAAACTTATTTTTATTTAAATTATTTGAACGTTATTAGCATTTAAAACATAATTACTACTTGCAGCGAGGAATGTAAGCTTTTAAATGCAATTAGTTAACAGGATGTAGTTCAGCAAACATCCGGTCAATAATATATGGGATTATGTAATGTATGAATTTATGATTAAAGAACTACATTCATATCGATAAATATCGAAATTGTGAATATATATATATATATATATATATATATATATATATATATATACACATATATATATATATATATATATATATATATATATATATATATATATACCGTTTCTATCCTTGCTATTATTGTTTCGCGGAGTTCACATTTTAGAAGACATTTTAACTTATCAATGTTCCTTATATTATTAAAACACCTGTATTTATTTAAAAAAAAAACAATATATTTTTTATTCAAATGGGCTGTTAAAAGAGTTATCGTATCCTCATTTTAAAAAAAATGTCAGTATTGTCAGTCATATCGCATCTACAAATACAGGACGTATTTGTATGTCAACCAATGCTGAGCTGAGTTCAAATCGAACCCACAACCACTCGACTAACAAGTAGAGTCAGACATTAAGAAATATTCAGATCATGAATATAAATCAAAAGAAACAGGATTTTGAATATTATTATATAGAAAATTACTTTTTATTTTTTTTTCTTGAAATTGACATATAAGATTTTACGTCTGAAATGATTCTATTAAAAAGTTTTTTAAGAGAACTTTCTCAACTTTATACCAGTTGTGAATATAATTTGTGGAGAACGGAGGTCGAGCTGACCTTTACGAGCTTGGAGACGATAACTTTTATAACTGTACAAGTAATCATATCGACTACTGCATATTACCTACTTCCTGTATTGTAGCGTCCATTAGAAGAGGCTCTATGTTGCATTCTAAAAGGGTGTAAATAATTCATATATCTAAAATAAACCAACCAACCTAAAATAAAATCATAAAATAACAATTATTATTTATTTTCCATAAAATTATAGACAATATCATGTATATCTTTAGTTAATGGAATTTTAAGATGAGTTGTCACCCGTGACTTTGATAGCTTTATGGGGTTTCGATTGCGATTACTAATTGCGGGAATGATTTATTTGTGTTATTTCATTTTCCAAACAAGTCAGTGTGCGGCGTTGAGTTCTGCCGCTTATGACGTGTTGTCTTGATTTAAACATTGAATGTCTGGACACACGGCGTTCCCTGTCTGCTCTACAACGAGGGAAAAAACTTAGAGTTATTTTTTCAGTTGAATAAGTACTTTAAAGTAAGAAAAAGTTATACGTTAATAAACATGTTACGGCCAGTTGTATTGACCTGTTTCTATGTTTTTTTTTAAATTAATTATGTTATTTATAATCAAAAGCTTTTAATGAATAAGCGATGAAAGAATAGTAAGGTAGACTTATGAAGCCAAGGTGAGTGGTACGAAAGGTCGAGGGAGACCTCGGTTGACCTTCGAAATCACAGTATCACAGATACTGGAGGAAGGTCATGTGAAGAGCATGAGGACCCCCTGAAATGTGGATGAGGCGAAAGAGGTGTACAGGGACCGCAGTGTTTGGCGCTCCGTCCTCACTCACTACCCCGCAAGGGATAAAGTGTGAAGCTAGAAAAAAAAGCTTCTATAAAGTTATTCGTTGTGACTCTACTATCTTCTTTTGTATTTTATATTTGGTGTAATCACTAAAACGTATTTTTTGTTCACATGGAAATTTGATATTTTTTTTAGTTCTTCCCACCGCACTCCATAAGAACCAGAATGCCTAAAATTTGGAAATACTACTTTGTACGACTAATTTTTAGTAAAAACGTAAAAAAATGACATTTTTCTGAAATTTTAGAGCGTATTCCTAAGAGAAGATTTGTCAAAATTCCCACAGGAAAGAGAAAGATAAGGATTGTTCGTGTAATAAAAAGCAACCCGAAATACGTTGCAGTTAACAAAATTGAAGAAAACTAATGGAAAATAAATCAATATTTAGATTATTTGAACTCTATTTCACTGCCAATACCGCAATATCATAAATCATCTATTTCTCATACTCGTATATATTAAATGAAACTATTTTAAATGGATTAATCGCGTATATTTTGGTATTCGAAAATACATTTTGGACACCTGACGTTACGAACACTTTACAGTAGTCCGTGGTGACAAGTAGACTGTTTATAGTAAATTAGTTTCATATAAAATGTTTAAAAATGCGCAAAGATGTTATTATATTCGTATATGTTCCAGCACGAGGCGCGCACGCGGTCGACACTCTGCGGCGCTTTTTGGCAGAATTTCAATCGTTTAGTAGAAAATGTTATATTTATTGAATCCGAATATCATCTGGCGATTTCGCAGAACCATAAATATGGCTGACTATTGACTTAAAACAGCTTACGACGCTTCTCATATATCAGCTACGATAAATGGAGTTTGCGTTTCCAAGGTTAGTATATAACCCGGTTCATGTATTTTTAAAGATATTCAAACCATATATTGTAACTCAACCTAAATCTGGTAAAACAAAACACTGGTTTCTGACACTAGTTCTCCGACTCCAATACTATGCAATTGTTCTTTCTTTAAGTATTTTAAAATGTATAATCACAGGTTATATTTTTAGTAATTAATGTTTACTCAAATATGCTTAAAGTTAACAATATTATCAAAGCTTGGTGGGAAAGTATATTGAAGGGGTGTTGTACATTCTGCCTCCTTTTAAAACTTATTTGTTTATTAAAAAGCTTGCTTGCGATATATCAATACAACTGGCCGTAAAAAAATTATTAACAGATAACATTTCTTATAAGAAAACTGTAAAAATACTTATATAACTAAAAAAAAATCAATTTAAAGCTTTTTCTCTAGTAGCAGAACAGACAGAGCCATGTGTCCAAAATTTCTGTTTAAGAATTCCCACATTTGGATCAAGACAATATGCGTCGATCGGCGGAACTCAACGCCGTGCTTTATCACGCTTGGACAACCACTTATTTCTATATACTTTCCCACTGTTATATTGAAAACTCAAAGCCAAAGTTCTTTCCTTGGCATCTAAATATGTAAATTAACATAATCGTAAAAAGCTCACTAATTACTTTGTAACGTTATTACCACATTATGTATGAAAATTTCTCGATAGTAAATATATCCTCAGTCAACATTTATCTATATATAAAAAATGAATAAAAATATATTATTTTTCTTAGTATTATTAGCGTAATTTATTTGTAAATAAGTAAACTTCACGCTTATATCCCGCGTAGCAGGGTAGACAGGAAGTACCTAGTGTCAAGACACTTAGTACTTCGCTTTCCACCGAATTCGAGACATTGCGTGTTTAGTGATTGAACTCAACGCCATACTTTGTCTTTTACCAGAGCAAAAAAGTGAAAATAATTTAAATATAATCACTCCCCTGAATGGGGATCGAACCCAGAACGGATCGCATTTACAGTCAGATGTTGTCCCACTGCGCCACGATCTTCCACAAAAATTGGATGTTATTCTTAGGTGTTATATTTTTAAGGAAGTCATTTGAATAATAATTTTATTTCAGAACAGCTACTCTCCTTTTAAATTATGATTTGCCTTCCTTTGTTCGACGCCTGCGTGAATCAGCTATGTTACTGGTGTATTCTAACAGTATCATATACCTAGCAGGCAGACCAAAACTTAGTCACAAGAAACTCCGTTTTAGACTTCCCGCTTAGTCTTGGGATATTCTTGGGATATTGGGTATTGAGTGGTATAACCTAACTGAACGCCGCGCTTTGTCTCTCTAAACTGGAGAAAATTGAAATCACTCGAGCGAGAATCGAACTCACAACCATGTGTAAATTCCAACAATTAAGGTGACAACGTGTCTAACAACTTCACTCGTTTTTCGTATTATATATATATATATATATATATATATATACATCGTTATATATATATATATATATATATATATATATATATATATATATATATATATATATATATATATATATATATATATATATATATATATATATATATATATATATATATATATAGTTTCCAACACTCAACACGCAATGTCTCGACTTCGGAAAGCGAAATTCGAAGTGTCTTGACACTAGGTACTTCCTGTCTACCCTGCTATGCGGGATAAAAGCGTGAAGCTGTATTCATCGTTGTCTTCAAAAATATGGATAATTATTGATGACCTTTAGAAGTATGGGTTCGAAGCACCGATAGACTTGTACATTACACAGTACACATAAAACAAACGTAATAATAGATTACATTAAAAAATAAACAAGAATTCGAGCAGAGTGGCGCTTTGAAACAGCATGTCGCTACAGTCATATTAAAATGCGATATTTCATTGTTATGATTTCTCCGCTCTGGTAACACTGAGTTCGGCGTTTGGTTCCGCTACTTAACTAAGTGGAGATTTGAGCGTTTAAAAATTAGGTTTCCTACAACACTACCACAAAGCGTGAAGCTCCTTTTAACGTATAAATAATGTATATTTGATTAAATATTCATTTAGTTTGGTAAAGTTTCATATTCTGGAGGCTGGTCGTAGCGCAGTGGGACACCGTGCGACTGTAAACGCGATCGGTTGTGTGTTCGATTCTCACTCGTGGAGTAATTATATTAAAATTATTATCACTTCCTTGCTCTAGTAAGACAAAGTGCTGCGTTGAGTTCCACCGCTAAACACGCAGTGTATCGAATTGGGTGGAAAGCGAAGTACGGAGTGTCTTGACACCAGGTACTTTGTCTCCCCTGCTATGCGTGAAGCTAAAAAAAATATCATATTCTCAGTAAATACGTTTACAACAATACTAAAACTAGAGATTACAATTTTTTACCAACGTTACAAATATTTCTATTTTTTTTTAATTATACTATTTTTTATAGTTATACCTTTGTTTTTTTTTATGTTGAAAACGAACACCGGTCAAGTGCAATAACCCTTCTCATAATTAGGTGGTTTAAGAAGCTCCACAAGCTCCACGCGTCCCCAACATGAAATTCTATAACGCATATCTTTTACCACGTGTATATGTAACTTTATATTTAATACTTGAAGATTATGTTAAGTTGTACCAAGTTTTTAATTTCAAAACTTATCCATAAGGTCATCGTGGCGCTGTCCTACAGCGTCTGACTATGAACGAGACTGGTTGCGGGTTTGATACGTGTTCAAGCGAAAGATTGTTTTCATTTTTTCCTAGTAAGATAAAGCGCGGTGTTGGTGTCCGTTACTTAACCAACGGAAAGCGGCCATCCTGCCACTAGGTTCTGTCTAATTACATACCAAATGAAATAAAGCGTGCTCGCATTTTAATTCTAAACTAGTTGCCGCCTACAGCTATGTCCGCTTTTTTTAATGTTTTTATAGTATATATATATATATATATATATATATATATATATATATATATATATATATATTCAGATATAATTTAATTATATTTCAAAATCTTATAGCTATCTTATATGGATATTTTTATATTGGCAATTCTTTTGCCTTTTTTTATGTTGAAAACACTTAATTTGCTTTATCACATAATAAACTAATCTCTTGTATAAAATATTTCGTATTATTCCCATTAATATACATTAAAAACCCAATAAGATCTTTATTACTGGGTTGGAGAGAGAAAAAATTAGCATATATGATTGTCTGGATGAAAAATGACGTTAAATCAACAAGATTTGTCTTCCTTTACTTTACTCTGCTGCTTTTATAATTTCCAAGGCGAGATACCTCGTCTTAATTGACGCAGGCACTCGTTATGATTTAAAAAAAAGAAATCAACAAACTAAAGTCACAGGAAACGATGGTAATTTAGGAAGTCACCGGAAAGAAAGACACCTTGCACAATCACTGCTTACTGTCTTCATAATGACTAGGTACATTATGCTGAGATGGACTTTCCCTGAGCGCGTAGAAAGCTAGCAAATGCATTTCTATGTTAATGTCTTATGTGGAACTGTTTACTTGGTCTTAATAATTGCGTATGTACTCGCGTGGTTAAATTACAATTGTTTTTCATATTGGTCGTTATGACGGCAGTAATGGTTTATTGGGCTCATGGTTTATGGGATAGCCCAGAGAAACAATCTAGATCGCTCATTGGCTTGATATGTGCTTTTATTATTTTTTATTTGAGGCCGATCGTGGCGCAATGGGACAGCGTCTGACTGTAAACGCGATCAGTTGTGGGTTCCATCCCCACTCGGGTGAGTGATTTTATTTAAACTATTTCCACTTCCTCGCTCTGGTATAACACAAAAGTGTGGCGTTGAGTCCCACCACTCAACACGCAATGTCTCTAATTCGGCGGGAAGCGAAGTACGGAGTGTCTTGACACTAGGTACTTTCTGTCTACCATGCTATACGGAACAAAAGCGTGAAGCTAAAAAAATGTTTTTTACGGGATCCCTTTGCTATAAACGTTTTAATTCATTTAAAAACTGCATTTTGAATGTGCTTTAGAAGTACCTTTAAACCAGTGTTTATTAAACACAAACAAACAAATTGACTATATATAACTGAAATTACTATGAATATGAATACTGATTGCTTCCTTTACATAATAAAAAATATATCAAAATTAAACACAAAAACTGAGGTCGGTCGTGGCGCAGTGGGACAGCGTCTGACTGTAGCGCGATCGGTTGTGGTTCCATCCATACTCGAGGGAGTGATAAAAAAGACAAAGTGCGGCGTTGAATTCCACCACTAAACACGCATTGTCTCGAATTCGATGGAGAGCGAAGTACGAAGTGTCTTGACACTAGGTACTTCCTGTCTATCCTGCTATGCGGGATTAAAACGTGAAGCTAATAAAAAAAACAATAAAGAAACTATACATTTAAAGAAATATTGCGAGGAAGCAATACGGATACCGCTAGTTATACGTCTCGCGAGCGGACAGTACGCAATCATGGTGGTTTCCTCTCAAATGCCTTCGCCATTATAAGATACCAGTTTTGATGAGCGATTGCGCTTTAAATATCACTTGGGAACTAATTTAAAACTGAGCAGCGCGTTATTAAGTTATCGATCAAGTTGTTTTTTCATTCGATACTGTTATTACTGTATAATGGCGTGTTTTTTTTTATTATTTTGCCTTAATTTTAGATCTATGTTGGGGAAGCACACTTAGAAGTAGAAAAAATTTTTGAAATAACGTATAAAAATTTGAACTTTGCGGGATTAGAACCCGCGCCTCTTAGCAATTTCGAAATATTTATATATTGAAAAACAATAGAGGCCGGTCGTGACCCAGTGGGACAGCGTCTGACTGCAAACTTGATTGGTTGTGAGTTCGATCCCCACTCGAGGGAGTGATTATATTTAAATTATTTTCACTTCCTCGCTTTGGTAAGACAAAACTTGCTATGGGATAAAGCGTGAAGCTAAAAATTATAGTGTAGTACTTACAGGCAAAAGAACGAGAATGAATTATAATATCATATAGGTATCAATCTATAGGTAATGATTATAAAGTAAAGCCGTGTTATTTCTTTAATAACAGCTTGCGGTATCTTCCGTTACTCACCCTCAATAGCAGTTCGTGCCCAGGAGATATAACGGAGTCGTGATGTAGGGCAAGGGGATGTGGCTATGTCCGATATGGTGTATGACCTAAATGACATAATTGAGCGCGTTAAGGTGAGTGAAACGATGAAAAATAAACACTTGTCAAGTATTGTGGGTAGGCTACTTATTCTCATATTTCTAAGTAACTGCTTCACACTTTCATCCCGCATAGGAGGGTAGACAGAAAGCACCTAGTGTCAACACACTCCGTACTTCGCTTTCCACCGAATTCGAGACATTGCGTGTTGAGTGGTGGAACTCAACGCCGCTCTTTGTCTTTACTTTTTAAATTTAACTAACTGAATGAACTGAATGAACTAATTTTAACTGTTTAAATAATAATTACTTAAATTATCTATTCATGTCTAAACTACGGAGATAACTTTAAAAATTTTAATTTTATATCAAAATACGTATATTCAAACGATTTTAAGGGCGTTAATATTGGTTTAAAATTTTAGAAAATCCAATGTTTTAAATATATAGATAAATTAGGTTCATATAATTTTTGTAAATGCTGTGGAAATTTTAAAAACTGTCAGATTGGTCACTGAGAAATGTGTATTCCTTTACCAAGAACTTCTTAGAAACAGCATGCTAATTGTGCTTGCGATTTTATTTATACAATTGCAATTGTAAATTTGTAATCAATATCTAACTATATTATATATTCAACCTGCTTCTGCTAATTTGCTACCACAAAGTCCTAAAGGTAAAGAAAGATAAAGAAGAAGCTAGAAAGATAACAAATATTTCTGGTTCGCCATTTTTACTTAGAAAATAAGAGAAATATGTAAAGAAAAAAAAGTGGCCAGTCGTGGCGCAGTGGGGTAGTGTCTGGCTGTAAACGCGGTCGGTTTTGCTTTCAATTCCCACTCAGGGGATTAATTATCTTTAAATTATTTTCACTTCCTCCTTTTTGTAAGAGAAAATGCAGCGTTAAGTTCCACAGCTCAACATGCTATATCTTGACTGCGGTGGAAATCGAAGTACGGAGTGTCTCGACACTAGGTACTTTCTGTCTACCCTGCTATGCGGGATAAAAGCGTGAACCTAAAAATAAATGTATTTTTAGCTTCAAGTTTTTGTTCCGCATAGCAAGGTAGACAGAGAGCACCTAGTGTCAAGACACTCCGTACTTCGCTTTCCACTGAATTTCAGACATTGCGTGTTGAGTGGTGGAACTCAACGCCGCACTTTGTCTTTACCAGAGCGAGGAAGTGAAAATAATATAAATATAATCACTTCCCCGAGTGGTGATCAAACCCACAACCGGTCGCGTTTATAGTCAGACGCTGTCACACTGCGCCACAACCGGCCTCAACAAACATATTTAAATCTTGAAACGACATATTAATTCTTCCAGAATAATCGTTCCCTGCCGACTGCCGCGTGCCGCTTCACTACATTTGTAGGACGTGTTTGTCGAGATCCATTCACGAAGCTGACGCTCATTAGGAAAGATTTTAATGATTTTCGCGTTGTTTGTTCCTTATGTAAACTGGGATATAGAAAGCACATCCATATTATATTCATATGGAATTGTTAAAAATATATATAAATATACATACTGGGTTTAAGAAATTAAAAAATATACGAAACATATATATATATATATATATATATATATATATATATATATATATATATATAGAATAGAAATTATTAGGAAGTTATCGTGGCACAGTTATCGTGGTGTTGAATACGAACAGAAGGGCCACCTGACGATAAGTGGTCACCTTCGCCCATGGACATCCACAATATTAGAGTTGTAGATGCGTTGTCGCCCTTGGGATGGAAGTGAAAGGAGGTGAGGGAAAAGATGGGTGGGAATAGGGCAAGCTGGCTTACATGACATCCAACATGAGCACATCATGGTGGTTGTGGGTTCCTTTCCCACTCCTAGAAATGGTTATTTTTAAAATTTATCATCTCCTCTATATTTCTCCGCTCTATGTAACACAAAGCGTGACATTGAGATTGCCACTCAACCCAAAACCCCGATTTCAACCTTGACACTAGGCTATCTCTTATTACCCTGCTATATACCAATGTATACGAAATAGAGCGTGAAGAAATGATATTGAAATGAGTAAAAAGTCACTGGGGAATTATTTTTTTTACTAGAATTGTTTTTTAGCTTCACGCTTTTATCCCGCAGACAGAAAGTACCTAGTGTCAAGACACTCCGTACTTCGCTTTCCACCGAATTCGAGACATTGCGTGTTGAGTGGTGGAACTCAACGCCGCACTTTGTCTTACCAGAGTGAGGAAGTGAAAATAATTATAATCACTCCCCCGAGTGAACGAACTTATAATTACGTTAAATATTCAATTATTATAACTTAAGAATTTGTCAGGCGTATGCGGCGACGAGCACAGCCGCGGGTCCCCATATAGTTGGCCGCTACGCGACACAACGCGCGCCCACGCGCCGCCATGATATACACGCGTTTGCATTTTTCCTTCTGATATTTTTCCACGCTCTTGTGTAAAGCTTCGATTATACCGACATCGAATATGTCAGCTTGGCAAATTTTATGGTATTTATCATTGTAAATAATGAATTTGTTGTTAGAGGCCGGTCGTGGCGCAGTGGGACAGCGTCTGACTATAAACTCGATCGGTTGTGGGTTCAAATCCCACTCGAGAGAGTAATTATATTTAAATTATTTTCATTTCTTCGCTCTAGTACGATAAAGTGAGGCGTTGAATTCCGCTACTCAATACGCAATGTCTCGCATTCGGTAGAAAGCGGAGTACGGAATGTCTTAATAATAGGTACTTCCTGTCTACCCTGTAATGCGGGTTAAAAGCGTGAGGCTAAAAAAATTATACACGTATAGGCGCGTGTAAACACAGACTGTAAACACGATAGTAACATTTCTTTTATAGAATTTCGCCATACAATGTCAAACTATAATAATTTCTCTAAGTGGGTATCGAACCCACAATTAATCACGTTTACGTGCAGACGCTGTCCTACTACGCCATAAGGGTATAAGATTTTTTTATTCTTTTTTAGCTTCACGCTCTTACGCCCACACAACAGGGTAGACAGAAAGTACCTAGAATCAAGACATTCTGTACTTCGCTTTCCACAAAATTCGAGACATTGCCTGTTGAGTGATGGAACTCAACGCCGCACTTTGTATTACCAGAGCGGGTGACAATAATTCACATATAATCACTCTCCTGAATGGGAATCGAACCCACAACCAATCGCGTTCACAGTAAGACAATGTCTCACTGCTCCGCGACCGGCCTCAGAACTTGAATAAAATTTCCACAAAAGAAAAAAATAATAAGACACCGTGGAGACAAGTGTGCGTGAAGCCTAACCCCGCCACAATTTATAACTGCCGGCCTCATACATATGTCAGACGACCATTTTACGCAAAACGTACGGACATATCAATTTATTAGTGTATTTTCTGCGTTTATCAAATGTTATTTATATTCTAAACGCTTATTAAAATATGTTTTTGAATGTTTCCGTGGGTTTTTTTTTCAGATGATATTAATTGGCGTGTCGCTTCACGCGCTTTACAGGTAAAACTATATATTTAAATTTCTTTATTTCTTCAAAGCCGTACCAAAACTGTTTTGATATAACGTAAAACATTTTTAAACGTAAATCATTAATATATTAAATGAATAATATTTATTATCACATCTAGTCTAGTGGTTACAATTCTAGGACATATGTAGTGTGTTTGATGCCGACTCTCTGGAATTATCTTATTTAAATTGTTTATATTTCGCCATTCTAATGTCACGCGGCGTTGTGTTTCGCCGCAACACGCAATGTCGCTGACTTGGTTTACTCGCTATACGAAGAAACGGTGAACGTTTCGTAATTTATTAGTATAGAGCTGCTAAGGCACCCCATCTAATTTTCATAGATTTTCAAAAGCATTGCATGCAATCTAAGAATCGGATTAGCGACTATATGCAACAAGATAATATAAGAACAATATAGAATATCATTGCTATTGTGGCGCAGAGGGACAGCGTCCGAGTATAACCGCGATTGGTTGTAAGTTCGATTCCTACTGCGTGGAATCATTATATAAGAAAAAAAATATTTTGATTTCCTCGCTCCGGCAAAACAAAGTACGGTATTCGCGTCGCAACACCAAATGTCTCGATTTCGGGCAACAAACAGTCAACGGAGTGTCTTGACACTAGACTGTCTCTGACTACCCTTCTGTGCAAAATGAAGCTTGTAGCTGGAACAACTCATTCCTATTTACAGATTCATAAAAGCCCTTTTATTTGGCAGATTCAGTTTTAATAGACTTTGGTTGTATTAAAAAAGTTTCAAAACCACTGCTCTGTGAGTCCGGGCGGTTGTTAATTCCTACCTGTTTCACTATTGAGATTGCTTAATTTAACATAAAGTATAAAAAAAACAACAATGTAATAATTATGATTATAATAGCAATAATAGAGGTTCTGGCGCAGTGTGACAGCGTCTGACTGTAAACGCGATCGGTTGTGGGTTCGATCCTCACGCAGGGGAGTGATTATATTTAAATTATTTTCACTTCTTCGCTCTGGTTAAGACAAAGTGCGACGTTGAATTCCACCACTCAACACGCAATGTCTCGAATTCATTGGAATGCGAAGTACGGAGTGTCTTGACACTAGGTACTTTCTGTCTAAGAAGAAGAAATAATAATAATAATTTTAATAAAATTTATTTATTTATTTATTATTATTTATTATGAGTAAATAATAAATAAATAAATAATAAATAATTTTAATAGAGGCTTATGCTTGGATAATTTTGAAATGAAATTATAAAATCATTTTATTAAAAATGGTAAATAATTCCATTTTCACTCTCTGGTCATACAAAGCTTGGCGTTGAGTTCAGGTATTTTCCGTCTACCTTGCTATGCGTGGACCCTACATGTATAGACATGTATGTATTATTTTTATTTAGGAAAAATTATATAATAGTAATGTTTTGGTTCTGTTTTTCGTTTTGTCTTCGTCCATCTAAAATGATAGATATTGTATATTGATTTAAATTAACCTTCATCTCTTAAATATAAATTTATATAGAATCGGAATCCGCACCCTCTAGGTTGTAACGACTATCGTAACCAACAAGCTGGTTGTGTAAAACTAAAATAAAATACGAATAAAAACATAAAATTCATTTAAATTTTCCATATAAGAATGAATAATTTACATACTCTTATAAATAACGCCGTTCCGACATTTATATAACAAGTGGTATATCTTAACAAATAAACGATAACGATACAAGGCGTTACCATATAAGGCTTTTATTAACAAGTTGTTGCTGTTTTGGTCATCTAAGCCAAATTTGATGGGGTTTTATATTAAGGTGAGTGGGCTCAGTAGACACACGGTCGGTACAGACTTTAGATTTATATAAAACACTCAGTTTTTATACTTTGCTAGATTTTTCACACTGATTTATTGGCGCTCTTTAATGTTTACAACTTTTAGGGATTCTTTTGAAATTGACCCGTTAGTTGCCCGGCTGCGAGCATTTGATTGATGTAAACTAGATCTGCCTGTACACTTGCTGTTGCTAATGTTTCTGTTTACACATTTTAATTTAATCATAAATACAAAATGTTGATAATTAATTTTGATATTAAATATTTATTTGAATTTCGCTATGAAAAATATAATAACGTTGAAAAAAGATATTTTAGAAACATTTGTTAGCCAATTTTTTTTGCTTCACACTTCTATCTCGTATAGCAGGATAGATAGAAAGTATCTTGTGTCAAGACACTCCGTACTTCGTTTTCCACCGAATTTGTGACAATGCGTGTTAAGTGGCGGAATTCAACGCAGCACTTTGTCTTACGAGACCGTAAGAGTGAGAATAATTTAATAAATATTATCACTCCCCCGAGTTGGAATTGAATCCACCAACCAATCGCGTTTACAGTCAGACACTGTCCCACTGCGCCACGACCTGCATCATATATTTGAATATCATTTAAATTTAATGTATGGAAGTAAATGTCTTTCATGTTCTCTAGAGCTAATCACAGTTGTAAGTTTATTCCTTAAAATATATTTAGGTAAACTGACAATACTGACAATTCCAAGTTAAATGAAAACTCACAATTCATGAGACTTATATAAATATGATGATTTTAAATAATTTTATAAAAAATTCAGTGAACAAGTATAGAATTGTTGAAACACGTAAAAGCGGCACAAGAAAGCGGAACTTATGACTTTGGACGGTATGACCTCGGCCTTCACGACACGCCACTTGCATTCATTACTTGTGTTAAAACAAACCATTTTGGTCCCTATTTTTAGAAAGTTAACGGTTAAATCTGTGAAGCATAATGTTACGTACCAAAACATGCCTCATTCCCCGAATAGCAGTTGAGGCGCTTGAGAATAGGGAAATAAACTGTAGATACGCCAAGTTTGGACACTTGCGACGCGCGACGAGACGGGCACGACCAGCTCTCACTTATCTATGTGTTTTTGTTAATAATTTAATATTTTTTTATATAGGTTTTTTCTTAATTTAATTGACTTATAATTAAAAAAAAATGTGATTTGGTCTTTTAGGCTTTTAGGCTGTTAAAGATTATTCGTGTAGAATTGAGGCCGGTCGTGGCGCAGTGGTGCAGTGTATGACTGTACAACACGATCGGTTGTGGGCTCGATTCCCACTGGGGTTAGTGATTATATTTAAAATATTTTCCGTTCCTCGCTCTGGTGAAACAAAGTGCGGTGTTGAGTTCCACCACTCAAAGCACAATGTCTCAAATTCGGTGAAAATCGAAGTATGGAGTTGACTTGACAATTTTATGTATATATGTATGTGCATATATATATATATATATATATATATATATATATATATATATATATATATATATATATATATATATATATATATATATATATATATATATATATATATATATATATATATATAATGGACGGTGAGAACAATATCATTTCACAAATGTTTTGATTCAATGATTTACAAAGTTAATAAAATAGTTCAGTTTTTATCTTGATTTGATTGAAATATAACTTGTTATTGATAACATCAATTCCATTACGCACTGGGCTCTCATTTCTTTAGAAAAACATTATTTATCATGAGAATAACATTATATATATGAGAGGACGTAGGTTTCATCATTTTATTCGACTATTTTGTTTGTTAATGCCAAAGTTCATATGTTTGTATGTTTGTGCTTTAATTTTTTATATTAAAAAACTGCGGCGTTGAGTTCCGCCACTCAACACGCAATGTCTCGAATTCAGCGGAGTGTCTTGACACCTGGTACTTTCTGTCCATCCAGCTATACGGGATAAAAGCGGAAAGAAGCTAAGAAAAGGAAACACTTCTTTCTACATAAACCTTGTTGTTTTAAAAAACATATTACAATTAGGTTAGGTATTGTACATACATAGACATCTAAATTCAATAGAGAAGATAAAACTATCTACCACCTGAGACCCACTTGTAAAAAATTTTGCCTCAAATCCACCACACCAGAGACAAAGATACAGTCACCTCATTCTGCAAGAATCCAGGCCAGTACGCGAGGCAACTGAGAAACAGATGACAGTAGTTTGATAGAATTAATTATCAACTTTTACATTAAGAGAATTTTAGGAGTTTACATTACCATATTGTTATGAATTTAGATTGTGATGTGTAGAATATATAAAAAAATAAATAAATTTTGATCACAATATACAGTTTCCAGTATAATGTATTCGAAATTAGAATAAAACTAACTAATAATAAATTAATATGCTTAAATTATTTTCCTTTCTACGCTCCGCTAACATACTGCGGCGTTGAGTTTCGCTGTTAATACGTAATGGTTCAAATACGGGCGGATAGTCATGAATACTAAATTCTCTCTGACTATCCTGCTGATAATCTCTACTGTGTTGTTGTTAAACACCTGCAGTTCCACAAGTGGTGTTTTTAATCAAACTAATATAAAAGTGATATTATTCGACATAATTCCCACTAGCTAGTGTTACAATGCGCGGTGTATACAGTGGGTACAGTTAAATGCTCCATATTAACCGCTTTAGAGACATTTACCGGTGAAAGTGGGTTGGAATGCGAGCGTAATGTATATTTACAAAATTTCCTATTCAATTTCACATATAAACTTGAAGCGGTATTTATAGACACTACTTATTAACGTTGTCAATATCTCCGTTTCGTGATGATTTTTCTATTATTTTCTTCCTTGTTATATATTTTGTATTAAATCAATTATGAACACACTCGGTGTAGAGTAAATTAGTGTTTACTTAAAGATATGTTGTTTTAAACATTACGTTCTATTTTAAACCATTAATAACTTCATTTAAATATAGATATAAATAATACAATATATATGATAAGAAAAGTCTATGGAAAAAAAATTAGCGTATGCGAAAGCCCTGACGCAGTCTAATTCAAAGACTTTGTAATTTTGATACTAACAAGTACTTTGTGTATCATTTATTAATATTATAGAATTACGTTACTATCTATTATTTATAAAAAGGTATATGGCAATGTGATCGGTTATGGGTTCGGTTCCACCCGGGGGTGTGGATATATTTATATTATTTTCACTTCCTCGCTCTAGTAAGAGCAAGTGCCGCGTTGAGTTCCGCCGAAAGTGGAGTGCAAAGTGTCTTGACACTAGTATTTTCTGATACGCGGGATAAAAGGATCATCATCACTTTAGGACAGACGAAATTGCAAACAAAATTAGTCATAAATATTACTCATTATAAACAGACATAGTAAGTCTAAATGCAAACAATTCCCATTTTTAGGCTTAAAAATGTATGAAATCCCAAGCACTTGCTAGGAAGCGCGCCCCAGCTCCGGTCGTTGACCTCAGCGACTCTCCAGACAGAAAATTGGCAAATACAACATTATACATTTTATTTGATTACAGACTACCACTTGGTTTATTTTTAGACGCTTTTACCCTTTTTGTTAAGAAAAAATATTATTAAACATTATTCTGAGTATACATAAAGAGATAATGTTCGTATCTCACTCCATTCTGATGTGTAATGAAGTGTTGGAGAAGTAACTCACTTGGTTTTTTTTAAGCTTCACACTTTATACGCAGAACAGGGTGTTACAAAAACTTAGTGTCAAGACACTCCGTTAATTGCTGTCCACCCCAAACCGAGTGATTGCATGTTGAGTGGTGAACTTAACTCCGCGATATATAACAATTCCCTCGAGTGGGAATCGAACCTACAACCTATTGCGGTTACAGTCAGACGTTGTCACAATGTGCCACGATGGCCTTACTTTACAGAATGATTCTAGTGACTTATTTCTCTATATTCCTACATTTAAAAGATATGATTTGTTATAGAAAACTCATCTAAACGAGACATTGACACGTATATCGATGTTCAAATTGCAATACTTATTAAAGCATTGTTATGACATATTAAGGCACTATTCATACATGAAAATATGTACAATTTATATTTTATGAAACGTATAATAAAATGAACGTAATGGGACTCGAACCCGTGCCTCTTGGAAACGGTTCAATCGCCATTAACACCAAAAAAGCCATAGGCCATTCCTATCAAGCTACATCTATATATGCACCTAGGTATTTCTTAAATATATTTATTCTTTAAAAATGATAAAATATTCATTATCCATTATTTTATTTAGTACTTTAATGTATAATATTATGATAATAACATGACGAGGCTCTCGTGGCGCGGTCTGAAAATGCCTGACTTTATACGTGATTCTTGATTTGTTTAGCTTCACGCTTTTATACCATATAGCAGGGTAGACAGGAAGTACCAAGTGTCAAGACACTCTGTACTCCGCTTTCCGCCATTGCATATTGAGTGGCGCAACTCACATCCCGCTTTGCCTTACCGGAGAGTGAGAATGTAAATAATTCTAAAAATAATCATTCCAACGACTAGGAATCAAACTTACAACGGATCGCATTAACAGTCAAACACTTATCCACTGTGCTATGATAGGCCTTTGTTTTGGATGCTTGAAGATATTTATTCGCTATGATAAGACAAAGTGCGGTGTTCAATTCCGCCAATGAACACCCAATGTTTCTTAATTAAACAGAGAGTGGAGAACAGTATGTTTTATTTATTAGTAAAAACGCATTTAGTTCATACTATATGTATGACGTACGTAAGTCACGCTCAGTCTCAACTCGCATTCCTCAGCAGCGCGGCGCGGCGGAGGAACTACCAATGTTTATTTAAAATATTACTTTGACAACGTATTGACGTGACCGTGACGTGATCGTGACGTGACAGTTGTCACGTTATCAATGAATATTTGGATGTAAATAGAAAAAAAATGTCATAATAATAGGTATTAGATAATTGATTTATTTATTTATTTAAAGAGATATCGATACTGACAACTTGACGAATTGAGAACATCATTTTGCTATTATAAAGAAACAAATATGAGATTTTATTTTTGTCTGTTTATTGTTTCTAAATGCATTATGAACATTATCAAAGAGATTGCAGAACTTAACCCCGCTATTCATCTATCTAGGTCGACAAAAAGGAATATTTTTTATTTTCTATCTTTTTATTTTTCGCCTTAAATAAGATATAATCATGTTTCCACAAATTTAACAATATTTTTTATCCCGCATAACAGGGTAGAAAATTTCCAGTGTCAAAACATTCTTTACGTGACTTTCCACTGAATTTGAGACATTGCATGTTGCGAAAAAGTAAAAAAAAATTAAATATAATCACTCCTCCCGTGTGGAGTCGAACCCACGAACGATCGCGCTTACAGTCAGACGCTGTCACGCTGCCAGCCAAGTCCGGCCTCTAAACAATATAAAAATATGTCACTAAGAATATTTTCTAATTTTTTAGCTTCACGCTTTTATCCCGCACGACAGGGTAAACAGTAAGTACCTAGTGTCAAGACACTCCGTACTTTTTCGTTAACTGTATTTTTTATATAACATACTTTACCTACGCTTATATATATATATATATATATATATATATATATATATATATATATATATATATATATAATACCAGTCATCAATTAATTACATATATACATATATACATGTGCGCTCTGGTGTCAACGGGTTATCTAATTTACTGCTTATTCCAATAACTTTTCAATAAATAGTATCAATTAATACTGTATAAAAACTTATACTGAGAAAGCGCTCATTCATAAATATGTGTCAAATGATAAGGGTACATACAAATGTTTTTGTTTTGTTTTATAGAACAAGCAAACAAGCATGCGGGTCATTTGATGGTAAGTGATCACCGCCACTCACTCACTGCCCCATTTCACACCATTAGACGTTTATGGTGGCAATAAGTCTGTCACAGGTAGACCATTCCACAGTTGTTTGGCACGTGAATAGAATAGTGTTACGACACTCCTTTTCTCCTTTTCATAGTGATAAAAGGTAATACAATTCGCCGGAAAATAGAGTATGGAGTGTCTTAACACCAGGTACCCTCTGTCTACCCTACTAATGAAAGCGTGAAGCTAAAAAAAGGCAATACTATATTTTATTTTAAAAATTAGGAAAACGATAATAATTCTAAATATGGGAACCTATAACCAACTCGCTTACAGTAAGGCATTGCTCCACTGTACCATAATGACGTATTAGTTGTTTATATCTAGCTGTGCCACCCCTAATATTTTAACTAATATTTTAACCTATAGTTACTGGCTGGCTTCGATTTAAGAGAAATGTCTCACTACCGTCCACATATAATTTATTTGGCTGGTGAGTGAGGGTGAATGGAAGGGAGTCTGACAGTGAGCGATAAAGGACTCTCCTCCTCCTCACTCTCTCACCTCTCACCTCTCCGATTGATATAATAAAAAAAATATTTATTTTTTATCCATACCACAATAAAATGCATCCCGAGTGTATCTAAAAACAAATACAATTGTTAACGATTAATTTATTATGTTTAAAAATACTAAAGTAAGTAAATAAAAACGTCAAAGATCATATAACATTAAATACTGGCTAATTATCATAACCGTCTCACTCCACTCGCGTAAGCGACGTTAATAACTTTCAAAAGCTCCACATTAAGCTTTCAAGACAAATGGCCGGCGCCGACAGTCGTGTAATAAACGACATTGAGAAGAATGTCAAGGAGTGCCGGATTCGGTTCCCGTTTGAGGTAAAAATAGAATATCCATGAAGCAGGTTGTTTACGTGACGTGTTGCGCGCCGCTTCAAATAGATGACGCATTTTTGTCGTAGTATCACAAGTATTGTGGGAGATGTTTGTTTAAATGTATTGTTGTAATAATGCGTAAAGGACGTTGTGGCGCAGTGGCAGAGCGTGGGATTGTAAAGGAGATTCATTGGGGTACGAGGTTCACTCAGAGAGAGTTCAGAGGAGGAGGTAATAGATTTTGAATTATATTTTTGAAAATACGTATAAATTTTTTTTACGTATAAAAACGCACTCGCCTCGCAACGCCTCTTGGATACCATACAAGCGATCTGAATGAGATTTTCACAAATTTCTACTACTTAAAGATTATTAAGAAATAATCTTTTAACAAGAGAGATTGCTATTTTATTTTGTTTATACATGTTTTCTAAAATGGATTTAAAAATAGTAAAGGTAACTTTTTATAAATAGTAAAAGTTTTGGATTATTTAGATAGGATAGGTTTAATTAATTAAATTTTTCGGCTTTGTTTTCACTTCAGACCTAATGTTTCGATTTCGGGAGGATAAATTTATTAAAACTAAACTTGAAAATTAAAGCAAAACCTTCAAATCTGAGAAATGTGAGAAATCATAATATTTCAATATCGTCACTCAATCGTGTTACTTACATTTATATACGAAGCATAGCGGCTACAAGCACAAATTCTGCACACGATTAATCTTTCTGTCGTTCTTATTTCTCTCCGCATCTTCTGTGATAAATAAAGAAGAGAATATATATATATATATATATATATATATATATATATATATATATATATATATATATATATATATACATATATATATATATATAGAAATAGAAATATATATTTAAAAATACTATATATGTTTAATAGATTCATATAACTTTGTAATATTTTAAATATAAATATTATTCTAATGATTGCATTTTGTATGAAGAAAACGATTCATAAACAGGAAGCGACGCATTGTGGGATATAATTATTTTTTGGTTCAAGATAATGTAAATCAACCCACGTGTTTACAAGTTCAGTAAACAACGTTGCACTCGTATTTAGACGAGGTGTAAGCTTTAAGGCGTTACCATACTGATGTTAAATATTGTATTTATATAAAGCTTTACACTTTTTCCCGAATATAGGTGTAGGCAGAGAGTAGTGTCAAGACACTCCGTTCTTCAGTAAAATACTTGAAAGTATAGTGTTTTGTTTTACTGACCGAAATAAAGTATGTAAAATATAATTTTACCATTGAGTGGCATCGAACTCGCAACCCCTCGAATTTACGGTCACTCAGCATTCTTTATAGCAATATATTTAACAGAAACAAGTGTCAAGTTAATATTGTTCTTGTCGGATTTCATAGTGACCACTAAGATCTCAGACCACATCTTGCACAGCCTCTTCATATGGCAAAATCACTTTTTGTATTATTAAATTAAATACTGTTCATAGTGACATATAAATCTAATTTAAGTTTCTGTTTACTTAGAGCAAATAAATTCAATTCAAAATAATCATATCGAAGTAGCAATATATATAGAAAAAAAATAATTCTTGTTATTTTTTTAGCTTCACGCTTTTTATCCCGCATAGCAGGGTAGACAGAAAGTACTTAGTGACAAGACCATTCGTACTTCGTATTCCGAAGTCGAGACATTGCATGTTGAGTGGTGGAACTCAACGCCGCACTATGTCTGAGCGATGACTGCACCACGACCGGCCGCTATTTTATACCTTTATTATACATTGTTAATGTTTATACATATTTGTAATTGATTCATGAAGTATTATTTTTTTATATGGACAAAGTGTTCTACCACTATGTCGCTATAAATTTTCTTAACTACACAAATATATATATATATATATATATATATATATATATATATATATATATATATAGAGGCCGTTTCAACATTTCTTTTCCACTTACCTTCTAATAACCTTACCCACCTTATACAGTAAAAACTGTGCATAATACAAACAACATCTCAGCTGAGATGTGAGATGCTGCGGTCGTTGCCCCCGGTAGGTCGCGCTATCGGCGGTCCGCGGCCTTTAACACCGTATCCGTCAGAGGCTGGCTATCTAACCCGTTTTGCTTCACGTTAAAATAAATATGGGATTGAGTCCATTGTAACGCAGTGAGACAGTAAAAGAAAACAAGTGGTAGTCGGGAGTTAGATCGTCAATCGAGGTTATTATGATAGGTAAATGAATTTCTTAAAAGATTGTTATATAAATAATTCACCAATTCAGCTGTTTGCTATTGATTTGAAAACAAATGTTACATACATTTTAGAAAAAAGTATGTATTCTAATTCTAAGTGTGTGGATCCACCCATTCCTTTAAAAATATTAAAATTACTTTAACATACATAACATAGACTAGAAGACATACAGAAATAAGCGTAAAGAAGAGAATATTGCTTACAATGTTTTTTTTTAAATTTAAAAGCAATATTAAAATATATATACAGATCCAGATAAAATATATATTCAAGCAAGGGTGCTTATAAAGCTATAGTATATTTATAATAGGTATATTGAAAGCATAAATAAACCTTTAGTACCCCGTGAGAAATTATACATGGACTGTCTATCCGACATCAGTATGCGCGGGCGCAGCTCCCGACACAGCTGATAAGATATATATCTCTAGTCTGGACATTATTTTTTATTTGAGATTTGGCGTGACTCAGTGGGGAATTACTTGTTATTATAGTAAGCTGTTTACTCTTTCTGAGTAAAATGTAATTTTTATTCTTTTTATAACTGAAAGGCCGGTCGTGGGCAGTGGGGCAGCGTCTGACTGTAAACGCGATCGGTTGTGGGTTCGATCCCCACTCAGTGGGTGATTATATTTAATAATTTTTACTTTCTCGCTCTGGTAAAAGACAAAGTGCAGCATTGAGTTCCACCACTCAACATGCAATGTCTCGAATTCGGTGAAAAGCAAAGTACGGAGTGTCTTGATACTAGGTACTTTCTGTCTACCCTGCTATGCGGGATAAAAGCGTGAAGCTAAAAAAAAACTGAAAGACAGAGAGTTGTTCCGCTAAGTTTATATAGAGAGGTCTCTATTTTAAATATTGAATATTTTCTACGAAATAAAACCACGGAGTATCTAATTTTATATACAATTAAATATAATTTCGGAATCAATATTAAAAAAATATAAAAAAAAAATTTGACGTCTCTATTGTTATATTTTGTATTTAAAAATCACTGATTAAATTTCTCCCACATCTTTCCTTTGTATGATACAAACGCACACGGAACTATTCCATATTCATTTATAACGAGGCGACAGCACATTTGTATGAACTAGAAATAGAATTACATTAAAACTAAACATTTACAATGAATTAATAGGCATTAGGTCGTGAGGGAAATAAGTAAGCGCGGCTATCACGTCAAGACGACATCAGCATGCGCGTGCGCATCGGACGCGGCGGGTACACGACGAGAAGCTTTTGTTAGAACTATCCATTTGCGATTGATCTCATGTGCAAGTATACTTCATTTCTATGGGTATTTTAATATGGTTTCACGATATTTCTCTGTTACTTATATTTTGAGAGACTGATTTAAGATATTTTTTCCAGTTTTTTGAATTTAAATATTTACTCGTTATCTCGAACACTTGACACGCACAAAAATCTAACCTACTGTGGATGTAGTGATTACTCACTACATTGACAGCAGCTATTCCTTGCTTAGCTTTCTTGTTAAAACTGCTTGATTAAAGAAAAAAACTAATATTTTCTTACAGTGAGGCCGGTCGTGGCGCAGTATGACAGCGTCTGACTGTAAACGCGATCAGTTGTGGGTTCGATCCCCACTCGGGGAAATGATTATATTTAAATTATTTTTACTTCCTCGCTCCGGTATGACAAAGTGTGGCGTTGAATTCCACCACTCAACACGGAAAGCGAAGTACGGAGTGTCTTGACACTAGGTACTTTCGGTCTACCCTGCTATGCGGGATAAAAGCGTGAAGCTAAAAAAACATCTTATAGTGACACAATGCTTTAGTTAACACAACATCGGGCAACACCACAATTGATATCAATCAATTGGTTCTTAAATCGTAAAATAAGCAAGTAAAGTCGCTGGAACATATCTAAGCTGCGACTGCTATTAGCATCCGCTGCACGCCGGATGAATCTCTACACAAAGAAGTTGTACAAAGCGTCTTCAATTCACATTTGAATATGAAACATCCTGTTTGTTCTTTTGTAAGGTTATAAACTGAATGACCATTGCGATGCGAGCTGCGTTACTGATATAGATAGGTAATTGGAATTATGATACACGAGTAACTATGTGCGTATGTACGTAACGTATCTTCTTGAGAGTGTTTTATAATGGTCACAATTTTGTTTAGCTTCACGCTTTTATCCCGCATAGCAGGGTAGACAGAAAGTACCTAGTGTCAACACACTCCGTACTTCGCTTTCCACTGAATTTGAGACATTGCATGTTAAGTGGTGGAACTCAACGATGCACTTTGTCTTTTTACCAGAGCGAGGCAGTGAAAATAATTTAAATTTAATCCCTCTCTCGAGTGGGGTTCAAAACCACAACCGATCGCGTTTACAGTCAGACTCTGTCCCACTGTGCCACGACCGGCCTCATAATTTGTAAATATATATTTTTGAATAATTTTTAAATGGTCCCATAATACTCAGTCTCTTCTCAGTCAATCATACTCATAGTCAATAATACTCAGTCGTCATCGTCGTCATCAGTCAATAATACTCAGTCTGTCTCAACGTCCGCTGCTATTAAAAACTAAGAAGTGTTCCAAGGACTCTTTGAAAATATTGAAATTATTCATTCTGAAATTTTTACTTTATCCCAAGCGGAGTTTTGAGACTTTAATTAAAAAATAGATCCTATATAGAGCAGACCTTGGAGCTAAAACACTTTGCTCTCCTTTTTTTGTCAAATTTGAAACAGTGCGTTCTATGTGGCAAATGTCGTTATTTATTTTCTTTATTGTTGTACCAATCTCGTCAATCGTCTTTGATAGTCACGGTTTTAACACACTTTATTTGAAAACACTTATAGATTAATCACAGAAAATATATTTTTAAAAACCCTAATTTACAAATACATTACAGTCGGCTACATTTAGAGGCAGTGGGCTGGAAACATAGCAAGAAAAACTGATAGGTCGGTAAGGTTCTCGAGTGGCGACTACGACCCTGATGACGCTGACTGACGGAGGCAGGCCCCTACCAGATGGACTGACGATTTGATCAAGTTTGAAGACAGAGAATGGCGAGAGAGAAGGGCTGTGGCAGGTTTACCACCCCTCTCCACCAGGACTAACCTCTCCTCAAGATGTTTACACTCCGGTCACAATCCGATGTGTCCAACATAGAAATCACTCAACTGTTTACGCAGGTTGAACGCAACAAACAACATCTTGCAAAGTGGGGATTTATCCAGTAGGAAGTAAGTATGTGTGGAACATCAACTATGGGTGTTGCCAGTATTTATAGTCAATGACAGACTTGCTGGCCTACTCCAACTCTCTGTTCACATGCTCCAATGAGGACCTGATGAGGGGAACTGATGACACTATCAGCATGGCACAGCACTGACAAAAGATTTGTGCTTTCAACTTCATTGACACTAAGAAGACTAACGCAATCAGTCTATATGTGTATATCTAAATTTTATTTTCATCTTTCTGTTGTAATTAGAAAATACGCAATGTTTCGATTTTGGGTGAAAAGCAGTTAGAGTTTGGATTGACTGATTTCCGCTTAGGTTGCCTCTGACTATCCTGCTGTGCGGAAGAAAGCTTAAAACTGCATTATTTAGAATATTTAAATAGGTTTAACCAGACCTTTTTAATTTTTTTTAATAAAACTACAAACATATTCTTTACATCTCAAACAACTAGACTTAGAAAAACTTCTAGTTTATTATTAGCATGCAACTATTTAATTTGAATCATTTCCTGTTTATTTGTTTGTTTGTGCACTGTGCGTAATATCCATAATTCACACGCTCGTCTCGTCTGCAGTGGGGTAGCAAGAAAGCTATTACGATATACGAGTACATACATACAAGTGCAATACATCGTAAATATTTATTAACTTATTAGAATAAGCATAACGTCGTCTCTAAGTGTAAAACGCCTAACTCCATTTTTGGATTTTATATCTTTTAATATTAATAACATTTAAAAGTGGCAAAAATTAAAATTGAGAACCGAAAATGTCAGTTTTCATTTTAAATTAACAAAAATGTCTAAATCCATATAAATCTAATGTCAACACTCAATACTCACAACAATAGCTATGTCGTTCTTTCACCTGTCCGCGTTCTCGATTAAATCACAGACTTTGATACAATTAATAATTTTATCGATTTATAAAACTAATAATAAGCTTAGGAAATAACCCACATAGAAATAAAATTATACAAGAGGCCGGTCGTGGCGCAGTGGGACAGAGTCTGACTGTAAACGCGAGCGGTTGTGGGTCCGATCCCCACCCGGGGGAGTGATTATATTTAAATTATTTTCACTTCCTCGCTCTGGTAAAGACAAAGAGCGGCGTTAAGTTCCACCACTAAACACGCAATGTCTCGAATTCGGTTGTAGTAAACAGTAGTCATGTTTATGGATTGAGCTGCAAAAACAAGTTTGTTTTTTAATGTATACACTTTTCCGGGATAAAAAGTATCCAGTGGAATCCAGCTCGGGATGTTGAAAAACTATTATACCAGATTCCATTGTAATCTAACGGGGAGTTTCTGGTTATGCTTAAACAGACAGACTGACAGACAAAAAAAAATTTAATCACATTTTTAAGTCCAGTATCAATGTAGTAACCACCCCCTGCTACTTATTTTTTTAATATTTTCAATGTAAAAAATTGACACTACAATTTTATTATAAATATAGATATAGATATTTTCAAGAATATGTTTTGTCTCCTGATAATCAAGTAAATATAGAGTTAGCAGGTTTACACTTCAGGCCGCCAGTGTGCTTATTGAGTGCTCATTTTAAACCTTTTTATAGAAACACTTTGCGTGTTTATCTTCCTATAATTGTTACCTTATATGGAAATTTGAATATTTCTTAGCTTGTTTAGTATCAAGTCGTTTGTTATGCAAAGTCCTAACAAAACATGCTTTGAGTTGAATGTTTCGATTAAATATTCATAGTTAAGTTACGGTAAGTTATGGTATAACGATTGAATAACTTGCATAATGAGTAAATAGAATGTTTTTTTCTTAAACCAGGCGCTGCGTTAAGTTCCGCTAGCTAGCATTCCTTTTTTACAAATAGCCTGATAAAGCGCAGTGTGATTTCACTGGTTAAAACAGATCTTATTCGACATTCACCAGGGTTTTTGGATACATACAATTTTAAAATTGAAAGGCCGGTCGCAGGGCAGTGTTGCATCTGACTGTAAACGCGGCCTATTGTGGGCTCGATTCCCACTTCATAATACATAAAAAATATATATCATAATATATAAAAATATATATTTTCGCTTCCTCGATCTAGCAAGACAAAGTGCGGCGTTGACTTCCACCACTCAACACGTAATGTCTCGAATTCGGTGGAAAGCGAAGTACGGAGTGTCTTGAATCTAGGTATTTTATGTCCACCCTACAATGGAAGATATGAAGTGTGAAGCTAAAAAAAACAAAAAAGAAGAAAAGTTTATGTTGACCAAAGCTGTTTGTTTTTAAACTAAAATTATAATGTAAGTACTCTAGAATAATGTGCAAAATAGTTTCGAACACAAATAAAGTAATCAATTTAGGAAATCTCGAGGTGACAATGCGTTACACGCCCGTCATCAGCCGTATCAGGAGTGCGCCAAACATTTGCTTACCAGGAACCCATCTCCGCTTAAACATTGATGCCATCTTGACGCCGCGCGGGTATTAACTTCACTCTTATATTAATATTTAATAGAACTTGCTTGTTTTTTATTCACTTATCATATATCTAAAATAAATTATAACTAAGACTTTGGTCAATAAAATATATTACAATGAAATAATAATATTAAATAAATTACGGCGTTGAACTCCACCACTCAACATGCAATGTCTCGAATTTGATGGAAATCGAAGTACGGAGTGTACACTAGGTACTTTCTGTCTACTCTGCTATGTGGGATAAAAGGGTGAAGCTAAAAAATGTAAATAAACCAGTTATCATTTTAAATCATATTGTTTAATATGATTATTCATGTTCCTTGTATCCTCACTGTATATTACAGTGGAACAGCGCCTGCCTGTAAACACGTTTCGCGAGTTGTGGGTTCAATCCTCTCTATATTATTCGAAGGAATGATTATCATTTGCGCACCCTGATAAAACAAAACGAGGATGAAGCGCTGAGAAGCACTGAATTCTAACACTCAGTGTCTCGATTTCAGTTGAAAAACAAAGAAGCAAGCTTCAAGCTCCAAAAAAGCTAAACCTTATGTTATGAAATAATTACATCTTATAAAATGGTGAAATCCAAAGTCAGTTTTTTTAGCTTCACGCATAGCAGTGCAGACAGGTAGTACTTAGTGTCAAGACACTCCGTACTTCACTTTCCATCAAAGTTGAGACATTGCGTGTTGAGTAGTGGAACTCAACGCCGCACTTTGTTTTTACCAGAGCGAGGAAGTGAAAATAATTTAAATATAATCACGCCCCCGAGTGCACATCGAACCCACAACCGGTCGCGTTTACAGTCAGACGCTGTCACACTGCGCCACGACCGGCCTCTATTTATAGCTTTATAATACATTGTTAATATTTATAAATATTTGTAAATGATTTATGAATAAATAAGAGACATTGTGTCTTGAGTGGCAGAACTCAACGCCACGCTTTGTCGGCGTGTTCTATTTGAACAATAATCATTTTTTAATTAAACTCGATGTTACCAATCAAGGCCAACTGTAATCTGTAAGTGATACTCTTCGCTGTTCACTCGACAATAAAACAAATTAATTGCTCGCAAAGTTTCCAATTAACGAGCTTTAAAGGTTTTAACTCTTTTTTAACAAAAAGGTATATATTTAAGTAAATATCAATATATGTACTATTTTTAAAGTGTTATTCCACACTTAGGATTAGAAAACATTTTTGAAAAAACGTATAAAAATTTGAACGCAGCGGGATACAAACCCGCGCCTGTTGGACGGTATCCAAGAGGCGCGGGTTCGAATTCCGCTGCGTTAAAATTTTTACACGTTTTTTCAAAAATGTTTTTTAAATATCAATATATTTAATCAAATTGAATTTACGGAAACGTATTAAATTTCTTTGAGAAAAAAAATATTTTAAAACCTACTCCTCGCATTATCCGCATACATATAGAATCTAAAGTAAGTACACAGTGTACTTACTTCTTCCATTTCTCCCTATATTGTGTTCCGTCAAACACTGTCCCTTTATGCCACTATGGTCATTAATTTTTTTATAATTTTTATATAAAATATATATTATTTTACTCTATTTAACTAAAAATGTGTATCCAACGGGATTGAAGGCATGCGTTATATAGTTCATTTTAAAAGTTTCAATAAAATACGTCTATGTTCCCTTAAATCCTATAAGGGTAATATTTTTTAACTTCACGCTTGCTTTTGCCTGCTTTTGCACTCTTTCTCCACTTTCCGCCAAATTCAGCACAATGGGAGTTGAGTGGCAGAACTTTACGTCGCGTTTTGTTTTAACACAGCGAGAAAATTAAAATAATTAAAATATAATCACTCCCCCGAGTGTGATCGAACTCAAAATCGATCACATTTACAATCAGATGATCTTTCATTGCGCTACAACCGACCTTTATTAGAAATAATCCAAGTTAATATTTGTAAAACATAATATAAATATTGTACCAAGTGGGATTCGAACTTATTATCATTGCGCCGAGTTACCAATATACAAATGTATTATAACAAATTCAATTATCACATAATTTATTCCGTCTTATAAGACCTTAAAGTATATATACATGGTTTCATTGCCACATCGCCAACCACACTGACCACATCACCAAACATTTCGCTTGCAAACCGCAGAATATACCTTATTGTATACAGATTTAAATGGCAATATATTAGCATGTCATATATATAGCATATATATATATATAGCATATATATATATATATATATAGCATATATATATATGTCATATATATATATATATATATATGTCATATATATATATATATAGCATGTCATGTATATAGATACGTCATACATAACAAGACTTTCAATTACTACTTCCACTTGATAGTTTTAGGTTCGATATTTGTTCTGGTCATTTTTCATATATTACCTCTTAGTGTAGGTATAAAGCAATCAGTTGCATAAAAATAAATACATCGGTAACTTTAGTCACTCAATATGCAATTTCCTTAAAAAAAATTCATAATTCGTCACTAACTCACCCATTACTCTCCTTGCCAAAAGCGAATAACAAAGAATTTTTTTTCTGTATTTTCGCTTTCCGCCGAATTGGAAACATTGCGTATTGAGTGGCGGAGCTCAACGCCGCACTTTGTCTTACCAGAGCGGGGACGTTAAATTTTTTTTTATATAATCACTCCTCTGATCGATCGCATTAACAGTCAGACGCTGTCCCATTGCGCAACGATCGGCCTCTAAATTTTTATAATATTGATAGTAAAAAGTATTTTATTATATGTATTTAATACCAACCTACCTCACAACAAAATCTGTGTTCATATTAAGATCATATCTGCGGTAGTTTGCGCAGGAAATTTAAAAAACAGTAAAGCTCTTCCATAAAGGCGCACCGTTACTCCACGCTGTGTAGCTTTCACGCTCTGCGGGCCGTGTCGTGCCTTCATGTAACATGTGAGTACAAAACACGGTAACTACGTTATGATTATAATTTCTGAAAAAGATAATAAAATTTCAAAATGTATAGCAATAAAATCTTTTTAAACAATCTAGTAAGAAATTTCTAAGTGAATATAATATTTACTTAATGAAATTACTAAGCGACGAATTGAAAATTTTAACTTGGCGAGATTCGAACCCATTTCTTCTGCGTGGTTCAAATGCTGTATATATATATATATATATATATACCACTGTTTCACTATGAAAATTCATTTTCTATCATAAATCACAGCGAGCAAGGTAGAAATTTGGTACAACGCCCTTGGTACAAACGGAATCAAATAATTCACAGAATTAATTTATTTCCAAATTGCTGTTGTAATGAAAAAACCGTGTGTTTACTTAAAAGTTAGTGAACTCAATAATGTAATAGTGTAGTATAGTGTACAGGGTAACCTTATACGAACATATTGGGAACATCTTTAACATCGGGGTCTTAGGTCACTTCTGTTTGTATGGTATGGCTTTTATCTCATACAAATAATATTTACTTATTTATCATATATTATATAAATTAAAAAAATATTAAAATCATTGTAGATCAGTAAATTATTCACTTTAAAAAATTGATTAAGTCAATATCTCTGAACTCATTTCCCTGTAAGGGGACGGGGTAGAATAGAATTCTCCTCCGCTTCTGGGTAACATCTCGTAAGAAGGTAGGAGGGTATCCCAGTAGCTTTGTGATAGGAGGTTAGTCCTCCGACTGGCTCGCGACCACTATCATAACCATCCGTCAAATATCTGATGATGTGTTCCGGTTCGATGTCATGTAAGCCAGCTCTCCCTATTCCCACCCATCCTTTCCCTCATCTCCCTTCACTTCCAACCCAAGGCCAGCAAATCTTCTACAACTTAAATTATGTAGATATCACTGGGCGAAGGTGACTTACCATCAGAACACTGTCTGCTCATATAAAAAAGAAAAAAATCGGTCCAGTCAATTGCCTATTTACTAGTATTAAGGAATTTCACGAACAATTGTGTTACTCAAACGGCTTATGGCCTTTAGTCTTAATTACTTGTTATAGTTAGTTAATACCATTAAAAGCTCAATATAAAACATATTATAATACAATTACATCAAACGTTCAGATTCACTCAAGTATCACGTGGCTCTTCTACTGGTCAGAAGCGGAAACACCTTTCGGAACATCTTCACTCTGAAGCTGTATATCAAATATAAATATTATATAAAAAATACAAAATACAAACGTATGTATCATATAAATATTACGAAATTTAGCTAAAATAATTCAGTTTTTATATTTTTAATTAATATTTATTTAAGCTCAAATACTTGAAATGTAAAACAAGAATTTACATAGAAATTTTGAAATAAACAAAAACGAATATAAAGTTATTATTTAAATGCACTTATTAACTACCCAGTGCTCATCGGCCATAATAGTTCAATATTCACGTATTTTTTTATTGGCTTCACGCTGTTATCCCGCATAGCAGGGTAGATAGAAGGTACCTAGTGTCAAGACACTCCGTACTTCGCTTTCCACTGAATTCGAGACATTGCGTGTTGAATGGTGGAACTCAACGCCGCATTTTGTATTTTAATTAAAACGTTATTTTGTAATAATTAGTATTCCTTGCAGTCACAGCAAGTCGAGTGTGAAGATATGCCCATTGAATGCGAACACAACACGCGTCACGTCGTATGAACGGCTCTACTGTTGTAATTGTAGTTTACAGCACTAACACTGATAACGTACTTCAAGTATATAATAATAAGGAAATAAAATTAATTTCCATTTTCGTTCCCTGGTCTACATCAACAAGGACAAAATACCCATGTCTCTGATACAATGTAGTGGAAAAGATAGACATATATCACCAAGTTTTTCCCTTTACCGGCCAAAATTAATTAATATAAAAAAACGTCCGACCTATAATAATCTACTATTTTCAAAGTGTTATTCCACACTTAGGATTAGGAAACATTTTTTAAATGATAAGAATCGAATCCGCGCCTGTTGGTCGATTTCCAAGAAGCGCCGGTTCGAATCCCAGTTCGTTCAATTAGGTTTACGTTTTATCAAAAATGATATTAAAAAAATTGCAATATCAATATATTTTCCCAACAACGAACCAAAAATACCAAAACCAGTAACCAAGGGTTCACAGAGCTAATCTTACTGTTTCATGTTCCAGCGCACCGAGCATAAAGCGTCAGCTTAGAACCTTTGAGGTGTTGTCTTACCACTTTACACAAAGTCGTTATCTATTAAGCTCGCTGGACGCAGATAAACTATAAGTAGAGATGACAGTTCGAACTTTACACCACTTCTAGATGAATTAAATGCATTGAGGCCGATTGTGGCGCAGTGCGACAGCATGTGACTGTAATCGCGATCGGTTGTGGGTTCGATCCCCACTCGAGGGCATGATTATAATTAAACACTCAACATCCAAAGTCTCGAATTAGGTGGAAAGTGGAGTAGTGTCTTGACACTATTTACTTCATGTCTACACTGCTAAAAAAGCTAAAAATAAATATTTGACATTGCTTAGCTCAAAATAAATTTAAATACCAAAGGCAAAAAAAGCCCAGCGCCTTCAAATAAGTCAGATTTGGTTACGAGATATTTATTAAATATACTCTCATACATTTATAATATTTCAATAATCTAATAGGCAAGTATACGAATGTATTCATTCACAGCTTCAAGCTTTACCCGGCACAGAAGAAATAGAGATATTATATAATGACATTTTATAACTAACAAAAATAAATTAATTAAAATTAAATAAATATTGCAATATAGATTATAATCCTACAGTAATAAATATAAATAATAAATTATAAGCTCGATAGCAATGTGCATTCGTATCGCCCTTATGACTTAGTCGGAATGTGTGTCATTGAACACAATGGCTATGGATTCAAATTCACAATAATTGTAATTGTAATAAAGGTGTCACATCAGGTTGGTTACTTAATGTCTTTAGTCCATAATGGAAGAAAGAGATTGGTTTATAAATAAAATGACCCATTCATTTTTGTCCTGAAAATGTAGTATTTTAGAGCTTCACGCTTTTATCCCGCATAGCAGGGTAGACAGAAAGTACCTAGTGTCAACACACTCCGTACTCCGCTTATATATATAACTTTAAAATAAACAAAAATAAATAACTAAGAAGTTATGAAGCAAAAAATCAGTTATGAATAGAAAAATTCAATATATAGTAAAAAAATATAGGTAGGAACTAGTTGAAAAAAATATATTAATATACGTTTGTAATGCAGGCTCCTTAATGTACCAGTGCATGTGAGTAATGGTGATATTAAAATCAATATCTAATAAAACACGACCAGCCTCGCATGAGAGCGGTGAGCGCGGCATTTAGCCTAAATACCTAAGCGCGTGGACGCCCTGCGTCTACATGGTAAATAGCGCGAAATTTACCATGGCGTCGAAAGTCAAAACATCTTGAACCAATACTTAAATAATTAAAACCATTGTGGCACAGTGGTTTTGAGTCTGACTGTAAACGCAGTTGGCTGTGAGTTCAATTTATAGTAAAAGAAATTATCTTTTTTTAGCTTCACGCTTTTATCTCGTATAGCAGGGTAAACAGAAAGTACCTAGTGTCAAAACACTCCGTACATCACTTTCCACCGATTTCGAGACATTGCGTGTTTATTTATTTATTTGTAAGTAAGTGAAACAAACAGCATATTTTATATTATATAAAACTTATAAAAACTTTGAGTGGTGGAACTCAACGTCGCACTTTGTCTTTTACCAGAGCGAGGAAGTGAAAATAATTTAAATGTAAGAAATGATCTTATTTTAATTATTTTCATTTCACCCTTCTGGTTAAGACAAAGAGCGTCGTTTAGTTCCATTTCTCAACATGCAATATCTAGATTTCCGACAGAAAGCGGAGAATGGAGAGAATATAAGTAGGTTTTCTCTGCCTACGTACTACTGCTATGCTGGAGAGAGCGTGAAGCTGTTTCATATGTTAGCGCACTTGAAATGTTACCTATAGCTACTAATTTGGTAATCATTGGAAGTTTTAACATCTTTCAAACAACCACTGACATAACTAGGCTAAGATGTTAGCATCCTGTAAGACTGACAATACTGACACTTGTGTTGATTGAAGATCGAAAGTTCTTTTAAAGGGCCTATTTGAATAAAGTGTATTTTGATTTTAATTTTAATTTAGAAAAATAATACAATATTTCATATAAAAGCTCAAGTTAATGTGTTTTAATCAAATGAAATCCTTATAATTCTGTATTCAAAACGTTGTGTAATGGAGTATAAGTGAGCTATTAAGTGCGGTGCTTCCCGCCGCTGCGGAGTGACGCTGCGCGGGTCCAGAACCAAGATGTAATTACCTTTCCCGGAAGCTCTCCATTGCGGGCATTAGGACTGTCTTTGTGCGTATTGAGAAATCTTTTTATTATATACATAAAATAAGATATGTTTGTCCGTATATGTACACACACATATATATATATATATATATATATATATATATATATATATATAATTTGAATAAATAAATTACGCCTTTAAGCGGAAAAAAGGCACTAAGAGACTAAACACTATTAATTTTGGTGACTTTAAATTTATTTGTACTTTTATACTTATATAATTTTCATAATTTAAATTATTTTTATAACAAACATAATCACCGGAATTCAGGTTAGTCTGACTGTAAATGCGATCGGTTGTGAGTTCAATTCCCACTCGGAGAAATGATTATATTTAAATTATTCCCATTTCCTCGCTTTGGTCAGACAAGGCGCGGCGTAGCCGAATTTCAGCGGAAATCGGAGTACGGAGTGTCTTAACACTAGGTACTTCCTATCTACCCTGCTATGCGGGATAAAAGCGTGAAGCTAAGGATAATCATATAATATATATGTAAGCAAGGATGTATATTAAGTTTTACATAATTGTTATACAGACTGTCAGCTTTATATAACATGCTAATATAATCATAATAGTGATACGTAATAGTAGAAAGTAGCAGACCACGCTTATAATTAACCACACGAGCACCACTTACTACAAAGAACGAGCAGCCAGTGTGACATTGATATATTTAATCGACTTTCGATAAAACAGGTTATGCAATATATATACATATATATATATATATACATATATATATATATATATATATATATATATATATATATATATATATATATATATATATATATATATATACAATGATGGTGGTAAGAGCGTTTGGATGGATTCTACAAAACGCAAATTTTAGCTTCGCTGTTATCTTACGTAGTACGATAGATAGGAAATACCTAATGTCAAGACACTCCATACTCCGCTTTCTGCCTAGTTCGAGGCATTGCGTGTTCAGTAGTGGAACTCAACGCCACGCTTTGTCTTACTAAAGTGAGAAAATGAGAATAATTCTACATATAAAAACTCGCCCGAGCGAGAATCGAACCTCTAACCGAACACGTCCACGTCAAACACTACTACTGCGCCACGACTGCCTTCAAATTTATTACGCGTTTTCTATAAATACTTTTCATACTATAGGTGTGTAAATAACTTTTAAAAAAATAACAATACACAATTCGGACAAAGCCACGCGCTAAAGCAACATGACATACACGTGCCCGCAGTCGCTTAACGAGCGGAACTCGCAAATTTAAACCGCCCACCGGTTTCTTGTACCAACCTTTTTTCCCTAACGTAGACAAATTACGTACTAATTTATCAGCCCGCCGAATATTTAGATAACAACGTTAAAGTTGTGTGCAACATCCATTACGCCTTGTTTTTCTCAGGTTTTCAAACAACGTATGCGATTTGAAAAAATAAATAAACTCAACTCCTGCGTGTTGCGATTTAACGTGATTTATTTTTGATACCGGTGTACTCAGTATACCGCTTACATCTTATATATAGATACACATTTTATATATAATAATTTCAATTTTTTTTCTTTAATATTTAAAGTTCTCTTTAGGCTTCAAAATGCTTTGAAACGGTGTGTGTGAATTAGAACCCACTTCTACTGACTACGATTCAAGACATCTTGTCATTTGAGATGATAAAATAAGTACCTAGTGGTGTACCCAACTTCATGTCTTCATCACTCTTCCTATACCATTCCCATTTTCTGATATTTCCTCTTGTGTGTTTTGTAAAATATTTTCCTAATCTTCCTTTTCATTGCCAAAGGAATCTTGGAACTTGGAAAGTAATTGCAATTATAATTTTTTCTTTCCGTGTGTTGTTTATCTGTTATATAGAAATTGATAAATTTAATATGTTATTTATTTATTTAATTCATACTTACTTTATAAAACAAAAAATGGTTAACACTAAAATCATTGGATTTCTCTATATTCTATATTGTGAATTATGAGGGTTGAGTGTCTTCGTATCTTAAAACTTACTCCATATTAACAAACATCCCAATTCTTTATTTATATCAATTCCTTGCTTTTTCCGATTAAAGTCTTACTAAGATGCTCGGTCTCAATGAGCTGCACTTATCATGTTTAATTTATCAAAAAAAAAATTCGATAAAAAAAAATTAATTAATAGGTTTTATTAACGACTAGCTGTGCCCGCGACTTCGTCCGCGTGTAATTTAACATATCTAAATCTTCTTCTTTTATAATTCAAAAATAAAGATAACCTTAGTGACTTTTTACTACATCTATAAAAGTTCTAGCTGCCAATAAAAGTTCCGTCAAAGTTGGTGCAGCCGTTCCAGATGTTACCTATGTTGTTAGAAAAAAACAGACAGACAAACAAAAATTGTAAAGAATATTATTTTATTATACGTAGATTTATTTTATTTTTTAGCTTCACGCTTTTATCCCACACAGAAGGATAGACAAAAAGAACCTAGTGTCAAGACACTCCGTACTTCGCTTTCCACCGAAGTCGAGACATTGCGTGTTGAGTGGTGGAACTCAACGCCACTCACTTTGTCTTTACCAGAGCGAGGAAGTGAAAATAATTTAAATATAATCACTCCCCCGAGTGGGGATCGAACCCACAACCGATCGCGTTTACAGTCAGACGCTGTCACACTGCGTCACGACCAGCCTCAAATATATAGATAACTTGTAAACATACATATGCATTTATTACAAAAACGGCTGATTTAAAAATATCTCTCTAGTTTAAGAAATGTAACGTCTATAAGTTAAAAAAAATATATACATTTAAAAAAGCCTGTACAGACAGACATTTGATATTTATCATATATCTCGTAATTTAGCTCGTGATCAATCATAATGTGTTTACATCGACGAGCGAGCTCCAAACAAAGCCTCCACGTGGTGAGCTGTGTTTACCAAATAGCGGGGAATGTCAAAACACTGAAGGGGAAATTAATCTGCCGTCACGAATCAACCCCGCACGTCATAACTATTAGTAATTCAGTAGTTACAGTATTTTGCATGATGTCTATTTTCTGTATATTTTTAAGAAGTTAAATAAAACGACCCAAGGGTCGTAAAAAAAAAAGAAGAAAACATGAACAAGATGAAGAAGATTTGTTTCCGGTTTTCAGCCAATTTCCAAAAATATATTGTCCAGTGGAAATTAACGCCGCACTTACATGTACGGGGAAATCAGCATGTTAAGGGGATGAATGATGAATAATGGTAAGAAAGATCCAGCAAAGGTGAGTGGTACGAGAGGTCAGGGGAGACCTCGGTTGACCTTTGTTAACACAGTACAGAAGGTCACGTTCTATAGACTTCTTCAGAAGTCGAGAAGTAGAGAATGTAAAAGTGAGCCCAAAAAATAATAAAAATAGGATAATCAATAATGACAAAAAACATACTTTTAAATTGATTTCTAAGTAATACTTACTAAATTATCAGAAGAAAAAGTCTCATTCAAAAATTGTACCAATTTTAGTTTTAAAAAAATATTTGTATTAAATTAACTATCTTACTTACATATATTATCAACTGATTATCTTGAAATTACTTTGCAATCTGTACATCACTGTGGCTATCAACTGTAACAGGCTTATAGTACTTTGTAGAGCTTATTGCTAAGATGTTGTAATCAGTGGCAATGCTCACCAACCTAACGGGACTTAGATTTAAATGATCATCATGAGACTCTTAGTTACAGTTAAGTTACAGTTAATTTAAATAATATGTCCTCATATATGTATGTGTATGTATATATATATATATATATATATATATATATATATATGTATATATATATATATATATATGTATATATATATATATATATAACGTCTGACTGTCAACGCTTCTGGTTTTTGCTTAAATCCCACTCGGGAAAATGATTATATTTAAAGTTTATTTTCATATCTGTACTAAAATGTACATATTGAAATATTGCGTTGTGTGACAGAACTCTATATCCCCCTTTGTCTACCAGAACAAAAGAAGTTAAAAAATAACTATAATCATATCACAAATGAGAATCGAATCTAGAACTCTATTTCATATTGAGTTTTTTAATGTGCTACCGTGGCATTTATGCTAAATAAATATTTCAGCAAAATTCCAAGGCCTACAAACATATAAATATTAGGTAATCTTCTTGCAGAACGCAGTCACGGCCCAAAACAAAATATTTACGATTGTAAGCAAAAATACGGGCACATAAAGCTCACCTTTATCCCCCAGACCGTCTTCAGCGACGCTTGAGCTTTGTGTACTCTTGTTTACTGCAGACGTCGTGTTTTCGTACATAATACTTGTTGTGTATTGGACGAGCTTACGTTATTCAGGTTACAAGCGAAACTTACGATATTCTAGTCTAATATTGACAGTTTGTATGATTTTTTCACGTGGAAGCTCTTAGCTGGGGGAATTATGTATGTACAGCTACTTGTATATACAAATATATAGATGGATTGACGTTTTGAATGAACTTTTTCCTCGGATAACGTTTTTATCCACTCTATATGGACTCTATATGGCTTTATTGTGAAATATTAGTATATTTTTTTCTGTTTGTAAAATATTTTTTAATACATTAATGATAGACGCTGTCCCACAGCCCAGGCCGTGGCACAGTGGGACAGCGTCTGACTGTAGACGCGATCGGCTGTGGGTTCAATTCCCGCTAGAGTCGGTAATTATATTAAAATTGTTTCCACTTCCTCGCACTGGTGAGACAAGGTGCAGCACGACTCAAAACGCAATGTCTTGAATTCGGTGGAAAGCGAAGTACAGAGTGTCTTGACACTTAGATATTTTCCGAGTCGAATTCGCCTATAATAAAAACCTTTCATATCATATTTGAAACTGCGACCTCCGGCGTTGAAAGCAGAACTTTATACACATGTACCTGGCTGACGACCTATTTAATACTTAAAAAGTTCACGTGAATCGTATCCCAAACTAGGCGTGGTCTAATCACAGTTAATCCTCTCCACATGACGCTATCTGAAGGTTGATTTAAATCTCATACACAGCTAAGACCTTCGGGACACCCATGAGTACTGCGAGCAAGAGTGGATTTATTTACAAAATGATAAGGAAAAGATAACGGATGCAAAGCCACTACTGGCACCTAGTCTTATGTATTATATAAATATACCATAAATTTCCTAAGATTACAAATATCTACTACAAAAATACACTAAGGCCTCGGTGAGCAAACACCCTGGCGACCCTCAGAACCCACAGAGGTTATTACACAATGCAAGTATTTCTAAAAAGGGTTTTCCAAATCATTCATCATCATTTAGTTAATATAACGAAGTGATGCCTTATTCATGCCCCTCTGACGCTACCCTCTCCCGGAGCGGAGCGCGCTCTTTATGGCGATACTCATGATTTATTCGTGTTTGTTATTCACACCTTTTTATATTTATATAACATGACGTATCTATTTATTACCACTTTTACAAAACGACTTCCAGTTTCATATAAATGGTTATAAATGGTTTAAATATTTGTAAAGTGTTATTCCACACTTAGGATTAGAAAACATTTTTGAAGAAACGTATAAAAAATTTGAACGCAGTGGGATTCGAACCCGCGCCTCTTGGATACTGGCCACCCCGCGCCTTTTGGACGGCATCCAAGAGGCGCGGGTTCAAATCCCGATGCGTTCAAATTTTTTATTCGTTTTTTCAAAAATGTTTACTAATATAGTTGAAAATAACGATATTATTACATTTATACTGAGTAAGCCAAATAATAATTTCCCTTACAATAGTATGTTTAACGACGGATTTTATTCAAATTTTATTATTGTGTTATTTAATTAAATATGTGTATTTTTGATGTGAAATGGCACATTCGTTACTCTCTCTATAAATATAAATGAAGTTGGAAGCGGAGCAGTGAAACAGTAACTATATGTTTCCATAAATAATTATTATAACATTGGATAACCAGGTTTTATTCCATTTAACAAGTAGTGTGAAAATATTTGATATATAATACAGAACGGGAAGTGTATACTTGTCGGGCAAATGTCTAATAAATATACTATAAAAGAATGCTAGAATAAGCAGAGGCCTGTCGTTGCGCAATGGGACAGCGTCTGACTGTAAACGAGCAGTAATGGTTACGGTTTCCACTCAGGGGAGTGACTATATTTTAAATTATTGACATTTACTTGTTTTGGTAAGACAAAGTGCGGCGTTGAACACTGCCACTCAACACGCAATATCTATAATTAGGTGAAAAGCGAAGTGACCCTAAGTACTTCCTATCTACTCTGATATGAGCAAAAAAACATGAAGCTAGAAAACTGCTAGATTCTATGTATAAATAAGCAGAAATTTCACTATATTTCATACATTTAGTTGTCACTTCGATTCCCATTCCGGGATATGATTATATATTAATTATTTCATCTTTTATCGCTCTGGTAAGACATAGTGCGGCGTTGAGTTCCGCTTAACACGCAATTTTCGAGTAGGGAACGAGATATTTTGAGACATGTTATATATGACATATATAACAGACGATGCATGTACATATGACTGACCATTAAAATGATTTAGCGCCGTACAGTGATTACACAGATATAGATATAACCGTGCTCAATTGCAAATACACATTGAGATTACGATGTCAGATCATAAATATCCAGTCGCCATTTATTCGCCACCTTCAAGCCGCCGTTGCGGCACCTTCACACCGAGGCCACACAAGGACCCTCGTAAAACGGAGGACGAGCGTTATTTGGTTTACAATTTAAATTTTTAACTCAGTACTTAATAATAAAATGTTTATTATGCGTGTGTCATGATGTAGTTTTTTTTCTTTAGCAGGGTAGACAAGAAAAATCTAGTGTCAAGGCACTCCGTACTCCGATTTCCGCTGAATTTGAGAAATTGCCTGTTGAGTAGCGGAACTCAACGCCGCCAGAACCTGTTGTCTTACCAGAACGAAGTGAATAATAATTAAAATATACTCATTCCCCCTAAGGTAATCTAACCCACAATCGATCGCGTTTACAGTGAGACGCTCTCCCACTGCCTGCCACGACCAGCGTCTGTATAATTTTATATTAATGAAAAATAAAAACAATTTCAGGCTTCATTCGGCAAAACAAGGTAGTTAGAGAATACCTAATGCTTATTTTAATAAATATTTAATTTTATTAATATTGATTAACACTACCCAACACCGCGCTATGTCTAACTAAACTGAAAACAGTTGTGTTATCAAAGTAAATATAGAATCCACAACCACCGATTATATGATCAGGTGCTCTTCCATTGCGCCACGAGGTGGCAGGTGCCATACATTTTCCAATTTTAAATGTCACCTTTGTACTGTGTACTGTACACAGGAAAGGTTACTTCATTTAAGGTGAACCGTCCGGTCAATATACCAAAGCCGTTTTGGGCATCTTTTTTGGGAGTACATTTTTGAATATGCAGCCGCTTTAGTATCTTGTGGTTTTGTATTAAAATTTTATCATTGTTTAACATTTTAAACGTTTCTAAGTATGAAGCTGATATGAATTTTTATATAACTTTATCTTATTAAGCTTTTTGTTCGTGTATTATTTCCTGTTACATAAGAACGTATGGCTCATTGGATAAGGCGCTTGGATGGATTGGAGTTCTTAAAGATTTATTTTTCTTTATATGTGAATAACGCATTAAAAAAGTAAAAAACATATTTTAACCTATATTCATACTTCACGGGCGTTTCTCTGTAACCAATACTCACTTATTGAATTAGCGAGGCTGTTTGTAAATGAACTGAAAATTGACTTCGAATATCGTTATTTGACAGAATTTAGACATCGACGAGATCTGTTGTAGAGAAATCAAATACTTGTGTTGAACAAGTGGGCTGGGAGTTCAAGTTTTATATATTTATTATTATTTATATATTTAGTTTCACGCTTTTATCGCACATAGCAGGGTAGACAGAAAGTATCTAGTGACAAGACACACCGTACTTCGCTTTTCACCAAATTCGAGATATAAATTTTAGTTTAAATCATAAATAGCATAAAATTTCCTATCAAATAAAGCTATTAAACACGAAATTTGAACATATATTATATAATTTATTTCAATTTCAAAACATATCGTTCTTATTGGGAAACCCTATATGTTGTTTTATTTTATGAGTATTGTTTTTCAATTTAAAAAATAAAAAAGCTGCAAAAGCTACTGATAAAACTGAATTAAGTGTTTTCTAAGTTTTACAGAAAGCTATGTATATAATAAAGCCAACATTACAATAGGTGTTTGCGTGATGCGCACGCGCCGGTGTCTTTCATATTGAGATGAGTCTCCTGATACTGGCAGCTCTTCACACTGTGTACATATTAATCGCCGCGTACAATGCGTACCAAGTGGATAGAAATCGTTACTTCGTTATACAAAGTGCCGACAATGCAGCTGTTCCAAGTAATTAATATTTAAATAAGACAATCTTCCGGTTTTCTTAATACACTTCTTGTCTTTTAAAATAAACTTGATTCATAGGTGAGGCTGAGGCTGAGTGGAGCGTCTATATATATATATATATATATATATATATATATATATATATATATATATATATATATATATATATATATATATATATATATATATATATATATATATATATATATATATATATATATATATATATATATATATATATATATATATATATATATATATATATATATATATATATATATATATAATTAGTATTCCGCGTTGAATCCTATATCCGCACAGATTCATGTTTAAAAAAACACATTTTGTACCGTTAACAAAATGTTAAAAACAATAATGAGTTGTAATAAGCGTAAAAGAATATCGACATAACTCGATAAGAACGTATGGTATGGATGGCACAAGTTTAGACAGTTTCTAAGCCGATTCGTTTCCCGTTCGTATATTTTTTATACTTTCTTTTTTTTTACTTTGTTTTTTCAAACACAATTCACTTTTGACACTCACTTCCACGAATTGACTGGAAGAGATCTCTTCAAGATATAAGTACACCTTTATGTACAAACCTTAACCAAAATATATATCATATATTATTTAAATGCAATAAAACACTTGCTGTTTCCACCTGTTAAGTATGACATAAAAATTAACAATCACCTCCCGTTTCAGTGTCACTTTCATTTAGTTGGTTAATGTTTACAAAACCCACTTCACGTACTCGAGAAGATTCTGTCCTCAAAGTTTATAAGCAAATAGGAGGTATTAAGAATTCGCTATTAAAAATATTACCTAGCTTTTTAAAAAAAACTGTTTTAAACGGATTAATCGCGTAAATTTTGGTATACGATAATACACACACGATCTAAACTTCACGTATTCATATCTATAATTTAATAAGTATTTTTTACAATTTACATTTTGTGAATATTATATATGTACATTTATTACAAAATAATTCAAAATATGTAGTTTTATTTAAATTTTCCGAAAAATGTACTTAAATTATAAAGAAAGTAAAACGCGACTTTACACTTTTTGCCGAGAAGCGGGGGAGGAGAGAAAAGAGACATCGTTCTCCGTTTAAACACTAAATCCAAATATTGTGTTGAATAGCGGAACTCAACGCTGCCCTTTGTCGTAGAACAAATAAACAAAGAACTCAATTAATAATTATACGTTCGAGTGGGAATTGAACCTATCACCTCGGATGCTGTCCCCGTACATTACCTAGACCTTATATTTAAATCAGAATTTCTTTATTATAATTAAATTAATCGAATTTCAAGATTAAATAATATATTGGCATACACAAGTGCTTAATAGTCTCTGTGTTTTAATCTTAATTGCAGATAGAATGAATTGTCAATAAAGCGACAATTTAGTTAGCATGCATGCCAGGAGCAGCCTCGGCCTAATTGGCCAGCTTCCACTAATAACGCTTTATGGAGATTTTCTCATCTCTCATGTAAATCATGGCTACCATTCACCATGGAAATATATTTACCATTTATGACACAAATTAAAATTGAAAGTACAAGACAGTTCTTGTTAATATAGAAAAATACTCACAATACTCAAATCATATTTGCTAAATTATACCAATGAAGTACACTTTACATGTAATTTCTTATCATTACGAAAATATCCGTTCATAAGTGACGGTATATTTTTATAGATATAAAAGAGTAGCAAGTGATTTCAATTTTAATGCTTTATTAACAATACAAATTAATAAAAGAATATTTTACTTTAAAAAAATTGTTAGCTCCCAATCTCATGCACGTTCAACCTTAATTTTACACAAGTGTAGTCGAGTCACAACACACAGTGTTACTTCACCCTGTGACCCAAGTACGAATTCAAGACGATAGAATATTAAAAAAAAAACCACGAAATTCAACGTCTACTGCATGTATTAAACACATATGTCGCAAGTGAGAATTCCGAAACTCAGGAACAAGGTCAGAATACAGATTATGTACAGGGTCGACTGTTTAAGGAAAATATATATTTGTAATGTGTCATTATAAGACGATTATAGTGATAAAAGAAATCTAATTACTTTTTAATGCTTTGATTTAATTAACGCATTTTATGGGGTAAGAAACGTGGGTTCAAATTTTCATACATTTTCTTAATTTTTTTTAACCGTCACGTTTTATCCCGCGTAGCAGGGTAGACAGGAAGTACCTAGAGACACTCCGTACTCCGCTTTCCGCCGCCGAGACATACCGTGCTGAGTGGCGGAAATCAACACCCCGTTACCAGAACGATAATCATTCCACCAGGGGAATCTAATCAGTAATTGGCATTTTTCTTAATATTTTTTAATAATAATAATCCAAATAAAAATATCACTAATTTATTGGCAAAAAAGCAAGCAAGTACCTTTTTATAGGTCTTTCTTGAAACGTATTTGTGAGGTGAAGGTGCGGTGCGGTTTTTCAATTCAGTTTCTTGCATACAATTCCATATTTTCCCACTATGTTTACACCTATATGTGTTTCGCTTGTGCAAATATATTCCTACATTACACAAAGTCAACTTTCCTACAAATAATGAATAAGATAAGGTATATCCTTCATTCCACGTGAGCGCGCGTCGGGAGACGAGCGACGGGCGACGGGCGACGGGCGACGCGCGCCTCTATCTGTCCACGCTCGAGCGCGTCCGTACCGGCCCTACTGAATACACCTCTTATTTAAACAATTAGAGATTTACTTTAAATATGTAATCATTGTTATTAGAAATATATAATTTTTAGCTCATCAAATAACATTTGTGAAACGACAACTAATGTACGCTTATATTTTGTACCTCTTTTATGTCTCTATCATATATTTGGATGTTAATGTTTCTATATTTCTTACACGATATATTTACCTTTTTTTTCTAGCTTAACGCTTTCATCCTACATTTGTTGACAAAAAGTAACTAGTGTCAAGACACTCTGTACTTCACTTTCCACCAAATTAAGGACAATGCGTGTTGAGTGGCGGAACTCAACGCCAATTCATCATTGGAAACATATTTATGTATTAGATATGTTTAAATATTCCGTTGTACGCTGAGTAACTGATACACCACGCGCAAACGAAATTAATCAGGGTCCTTGAAGAAAAGAATGTTCCTTGAATACTTTACTTTACACTTTATATAAAGGATTTTTACGTTTTGCGTTCCAAACTAGGGAGACGTATTGAATTCCTTAAAAGCCATTTCCGCATTGACTGTACCTCTGGGGTGCAAATATTCATGGGCAGCGGCAATTACTTAACATCAGGTGACCTCTTATCTCGCCAACTCTTAGTTATAAAAGCAATATTTATAGGTACATACGATTAAATAACGCTAATAGACACAGTCCCGGTCGTGACGCATTGGAACAGTGTCTGACTATAATCGCGATCGGTTGTGGGTTCGATCCCCACTCGGGAGAGTGATTATATTTAAATTATTTTCACATCCTCGCTGTGATAAGACAAAGTGCGGCGTTGAGTTCCACCACTCAACACGCACTGTCTCGAACGCACTTAGGTCTTCTGTCTATCCTGTTATACGGAAAAAAAAGCGTGAAGGTAAAAAAAAAGAATTAAATTTAGTACGATAAAGTATACAAAATGCATGAATTGAAAATAATATATGTATTTATTTCTCGTATAATAAAAGTCACAATTAAAGGAATGTAAGCACAGGCGTCTCCGTGTTATGAAATGAATTGCGATTTGAGTGCCGATTACAGGGCATTGAACTGAGGGCTGTAGCGCACAGACTATTGTTACATATACCTCCGTAATAACCGTAACACGACCCATTACAAGTTAGTTTTAAACGGCTAAATTGATGATACTTAAGATGATCTAAGAGATCCGCCTATTTATTTAATAATTTTTTTTTATCTTGACGAATCTTCTGCATGTAACAGGATTTAGTAGAACAAAGTGCGACGTTGAGCTCCGCCATTCATTAAGCAATGTCTCGATTTCGGCGGAAAGCGAAGTACAGAGTGTCATGACACTAGATATTTTCCGGCTAACCTGCTATTAGGGATAGCTATAAAAAATGTAGTAAAAAATAAATGCGAATATAAATTCGTTAATTTATATCAATTTGTCGAGTGCGGTGCACCAGGAACAAGTGTCAATTGCGAGGAGACGGTCAAAGGCCGCGCGCTCCTGACATTGACCCACTTCCGTCCCAAACACTCATGACCACCAAAACTTACATCAGATGGAATATAAATGATACGTCCGTATTCGTCTCGGGCCTTGCGCAAGGTAAGGCCATTCATTTAGCAATTTCTCACTGTACTTGTCTTAAATTAAAATTGACTTTTGCAAGCCATTACTACCGGCTCCAACAACGGTGACACTAAGATCCGTTGAGGAGACACTCAGGATATGTTATTTTTAAATATAAAAGTTATAATTTTTTTTATCTTAATACAATTTAGTAGCCATGCATTATGAAATTCTAACTATCCCAATTCCACACACTTTTATCCTTTAAATACGCTTAGACAGAAGCGTTTATTATTATTGTTTATTACGAACACCTTTGTAATGTATTATGTTTATTAACGATTGCATCTTGAAATGCGTGTAAAACTTCTAAAAATATTTTTTTAAATGCTACATATTTGAACGCAGCGGGATTCGAACGCGTGCCTCGTGGAAACCCTCTCAGCACTCTGACTCTTTCTGTATGCCTGTCATGAGTTCTACATCCGGCTGCGTCGAAATTCTTATATACTTGTTACAACTTATTTATGTTATATGAAATAAATTTGTTCTTAGAAAGAATGTTTCCCTTAAGATGTACGATATTACATATATCGTAGTTAACTTCATCAAGAAATAATAATGTACACTTATTAAATTATATATATTTTTTATCAATATAATCCCATAACGTATTATATTGATAAAAAATATATATAATTTAATAAGCAATGTTTGAAAATGAATAATCGGTAACATGAAAAATTGTTTTCTGATAATAGTGTGTTCCAGTGTAGTCTCGTTCGTTACCCTATATCCGAGTGTAGAGACGTGTAGTGACGCGGACAGAGGGACCGCCGAACAGGACACTCCGCGCCTAGACGTGGGGGAATGTTGGAAAATTTCTAATATTTCAACAAACATACATACACCATGATACTTAGTATGTCGTAAGTCAAAACTTAAGTGTGTGTTTAGATTTTGTATAAAAGCTTATATATTATTATTATTACTGAGTAACAGCGTCTGACTGTAAACGCGATCGGTTGTGGGTTCGATCCCCACTCGGGAAAATGATTACATTTAAATTATTTTCACTTCCTCGCTCTGGTCAAGACAAAGAGCGGCGTTGAGTTCCACCACTTAACACGGAATGTCTCTAATTCGATGGAAAGTGAAGTACGGAGTGTGTTGACACTAGGCACTTTCTGTCTACCCTGCCATGCTAGATTAAAGCGTGAAGTCTGAAACTGGGTTTGATTATATCTACGGGCTAGTGACCAAGTAGATATAGTTTCATGTTTGTATTGCTGTATTGTTTGTTATTGTATTTGAATTATGTACGCGTTTTGGTCTTCGTCTATTTGCTATTTTATTTTTATATTATTACATTTATTGGATATTCCTTCTCGAAAACTTATAATTTCGGTAAACATGAACACCACGGGCTTTAAGCCAAGTGTTGATCATTTTCGGGAATAGGCAGAGTTATACTCTCTTCCTGTAAAAACTTCCCGGTAATACGGCAAGTGTTAAGGATTCCGGTTTTGTGCTTCCTTATGTATATACATATATGTAGGTAATTTTATCTGCTTTAAATAATGTGATAGATTTTTTGGTATAATTCCAGTACTAGAGAGGACCAATGATATAATATTTACTTTTGTCATTTTCCATATTCATGTAACTTCGTATTTTAATTCTGTATATTTATTCATTTTATATTAGGGATTGTTATATCTATTAAGTATGTTAGTTTGTTTATAATGATTTGTTGTGTGTGTTAAAATTGCCCTATCACAGTACATCTTGCAACTGGAGCTCTCCAGCACCGGTCTTAGTGCATATTGGTATTGATGCACTATTTGTACAATTCGATTGTGCCCATGAGTATAGTCCATCTACGCTAGAGACGGACACGCCCCCGTTATATGCTGTAGAGTTTCTGACTGTCGATGACATTTTCTACATTTATCGCTGTTTATTTTGGAATCTTTTATAATAAATTTTCTATAATATTTAGTTAGACTGATTTGATATATGGCGATCATAAAGCCCTCAGTTTCTGGAAACAAAGAGCCTAATTTAAACCATTTATTTGAAGTCTCAGATGCAATATGGTCCTATTCTAGATCATGTTTATTGTTATTATTATTGTTATTACCACTCTATATAATATTATATATAACTTTTTATAAGAAAAGCTCCACATACACTTATAAATTATATATTAATTTTGCAAGTTTAATTTAATAAACTTTCCAGATTTGAACTGAAACTAGAAAATCATGTTGTTAATTAGAAGTCGAAAGAAAATTCTTTGTGACAAGTCCTGCGCCTCTAGTGGATTTCGATGGCCTTGCCCAGAATAAGTCTTCTACATACATTTATTACATGTTGTATATAGTTATATAATATAGTTTTCCACAAAGTATTCTTCAAAAGATAAAATTCCTCTTAGTCAGATCGACAACCATCTGCGACTGTGATAAAATCGCTGACTTTGTCTGAAATGGCGACACTTGTAAGTTGTACTGATTTCTGAAACAGATAAAACGGCAAGCTGACTTTAAAGATGTCGATCTCTAGATTCTTGCAATTGGAAAGCTTTACAATTATTTCTGTAAGCTCGATTGGTTGTGGGTTCGATCCCCACTTGGGGAAGGGATTATATTTAAATTATTTTCACAATGTCTCGAATTCGGTGGAAAGCGAAGTACTTTCTGTCTACTCTGCTATACGGGATAAAAGTGTGAAGCTAACATAAAATTTAAAAAAATATATCTTCAGACAAACAAATGTAAGAGTATGTATTTTTATGAATAGAAAAGAGGGTTTTTCAATACCAAGCACTAACCGTTGTAAATTGTTTCAAAACGAATGTCAATTTGAAATGTAATTAATGTCAACCAAGGAGAAGGGCTGTATACGAGCAGTACCGGTTACCTGTAACCCAAGTGTAGGCTTAAAATACGCTCGCCTTCCTACTCGTCCCTCACCACCCTCCTCTTTCACTCTTCTACTCCATTCACTGATTCATTAAATTTGAAAAAAACTGTTAATAATTCTGAACAGGCTTAGGTCTTTGAGTAGATAACATACAGATATCAATTTTATTGCTATCTCGCTTACATCAACTGCGCTGCAAATTGGGTAAAAAGCTGTTAATATATAAATAAAAATTATAAATAGACATTATAATACGGAGAATTTTATTTTATAACTTAAGTACACAGCTGCGGTCTGCGCGTAACGTGAGACGTGTAGTGAGGTCGTACGAACATTCAATGCAATAAAGGTATTATATGCCAATTGCGTGTATTGAAATGTACTTGGCGTTAAGTCCTCTCGTTGTGGAGACAGTGTCTCAGTGCCTCAAACAGTGTCTCAGTCAGGGCCCGATTAATATGGACAATTGACACGAGTGTTGACCACGCCGCCGCCGCCGACGACCGGCCTTGGAGGCAATCAACAGAATCGATTATGATAAAAAATATCAGGAAAATTGTTTAAAATTATATTTGTGATGTATAAAGTATTTAATATTGAAGGGATCATATTTGTTTTTGTTTCATTTGATTGATTTTAACGTGACGTTATATTCAATCATTCAACCATTAGGTACATACAGTGATGGAAACGCAGAGAAACCAAGGTGACATGCTTATAGACTATATCCCGAGAGCCTTCAATAGAATATACGTTAATAATATAAACTGGAACATATCAAAATTATTTTGGGCATCGTATAATTTTTATTAGTCCCCATACGATTATCTGACATAAAATTGCTTAAAATTTTGATATTATTATGGTGTCAACCAATATGTTACATTTAATTCCACAAACACCTTCAAAGCTTAGTAAACGGATCTGTTGTAGTCATGGGTTCGAATCGCATGAGGAAGTTATTATTGTAACAATAATAAAAATATACAATAAGATCTTTGATTTTCTCGATTTTTACACATTTTAATGAAACTATTTTAACCGGATTACTCGCGTGTATTTTGGTATTCGAAAATACATTTTTGGACACCTGACGTTTCGAACACTTTGCAGTAGTCAGTTGTCACAGGTCTACCTTTTCGAATACCAAAATATACGAGATTTAATCCGGTTAAATTAGTTTCATTTAAAATGAATAAAAATATATATATAATTAATTTATTTTACCTGTATGAGTAAACGAACATATTTCTGAATGAATAAAGCAACGTACTTCTTTGTATTACAAAATGCGGGAAAGGAAAATGAAACAAAAGGGAGTAACACATTATATGAACATATTATTTTACTCGATATAATAAATATATACATTACAAAACCACAACGACTTCCTGTATGACATTACAATGGGGCACGTTATTTATTGTTTCAACTCTATATATTTTCAGAGCTTCACGCTTCATCCTGCACAGCAGAGGGAACCTAGTGTCACAACACTCAGTTCGCTGCTCTTTGCATAATATCTAGACATTTAGTGTACAACGGTGGAATACACCGCCCCGTTATGTCTTACCAGAGCGGAGAAAAATTAAGTTAAATATAAATAATAATTCCCCCAACTGGGAAAGGAACTTATAACCAATCGTATTTACAGTCAGTGGCTGTCCCACTGTGCTCCGATGGCTTGTATGAATACCAATAGTTTTTATTTCTTGCACAATAAAACTACCTTACTCACTATAAAAAAATATTATTATTTAGTACTACTCTAGGGCTTGCCACATAGCAAGTAAGACAGGAAGTACTTAGTGTCAACTCAATCCGCACTTTCCACTAACTTCAGGATTACTTATCATGCTAGAGCGCGGAAGTGAAAATAATTTACACATCATCATTGCCCCAATCGGGAATAGAATCCACAACCGATCACGTTTACAGTAGCACGCTGTCCCACTGCACCACGACCGATCTCAATTGCTCCATATTATATAAGCCTAAATAAACAACATATTGGTATAATCAGATAAAGTTAAACGCAATACATTTAATAAATTCACCGTATCGGGGAAATCTTTATAATTCAATAAAATGAACATAAACGTAGCTCTATAAATAACCGTGACCTTCGACAACACGGCGGCAGATGCGGCGCTGCGGTGCACCCTCTCCGCCGCCGTGCCTTGTGGACGGTGAGCGCGGAGATGCAGCCTCACTTATTGTTTTTGTATGAAATGAAGACCAAACAAATGTATTTAATGTACGTAAAGAATTTATTGTAAGAAAGAGCAAATTTAAGATTGTTTTAAAACGAATATTTCATATGTATATATGCAAACAAAACTTAACGCCGCGTGTTACCGCCACTCAACACGCAATGCCTCGAATTCGGTAGAAAGTGGAGTACAGTGTCTTGACACTAGACTTTCTATCTACCCTGCTATGAGGGATAAGAACGAGAAGGAGACGAGGGTTTCCTGTCATTACGTACGAGGCAATAACGATCCGCCAAATGTCTCATAATGTGTTCTGGTTCGATGCCATATAAGTCAGCTTTCCATGTTCCCACCCATCCTTTCTCTTATCTCCTTTCACTTCCCAAGGCCGTCAACGCATCTGCACCTCTAATGTTGTAGATGTCCATGGGCAAAGGTGACCAATTACCATCAGCTGACCCTTCTAAAAAAGAAGTAAACTGTAGAATATTTTTTTTATATTTATTTATTTTTATATTTAATATCTGATTTCATATTAATATATATGTATAAATAGTTGTATGAATTCATTAGAGATTCAGTTCTACGCATTACCTGACCAGCTGCCAATATTTTAACGTAAACTCTAAACGCGTGGTTAATGTAATCATAAACATATAATATCTTAAATAAGTATTATTTAAAGTTTAAGTAGTTATTTATTTGCGTCAGTGTGGACACCAAGTGTCGACGCCTGACCTTCGCAATGTCTGGGAGCTTGCGGCCACACTGGCTTACATTGTAACATTGATATTAAACATCGGTTTTAAGTGTTCATATAAAATTACGAGGAACAGTTAGTTTACTTAGTTATTTATTGCGTTTAAATTATAGAATAAAGAGAATAAAATCTTTAATCAACGTAACTTTGCAACATTGTGGAGTGTCCCATACACTTCTATAACCTACTATAATAGCTAAAAAATTAGTTAATTAGGTTTTTGTCAACATACTCTAAAACAATTATCTATAAAAAAATAAGAATCTAGAAAATATCTATATGAATAAAATTTAAAATATATAGATCAAAATAACATTTTTATATATTTATTTCTGCCTATCTCCTTTTGTTCTGATTTATCTCTAGAACGCCTGAACTGATTGTCATTATTTTGGTAGACATGACTTACGGATATAGGTTAATGGCATTTGTTATCTTTTAAATTATAGCTTAATTTAGAGTAAAAATAAAGCCTTACGTTAATATGAACACATCAAAACAAAGAGATCTCTTCGAATACAATAAGGCCGAAGGCCGGTCGTGGCGCAGTGTGACAGCGTCTGACTGTAAACGCGACCGGTTGTGGGTTCGATCTCTACTCGGGGGAGTGGTTATATTTAAATTATTTTCACTTCCTTCCTCTGGTAAAGACAAAGAGCGACGTTGAGTTCCACCACTCAACACGCAATGTCTCGAATTCGGTGGAAAGTGAAGTACGGAGTGTGTTGGCACTAAGTACTTTCTGTCTACCCTGCTATGCGCAATATAATAAGCATTAGGAAATAATTATGTATTTTCAGAACATACTAACAAAACTCTTTGTAAATCTTTGTAAAAAACAACTTAAAACTCAACCTCAAGAAATATAAAAAATAAATTTTAAAGCGAGTCTGGAAATGAACACTATTATTAAGATTTTTTTAGCTTCACTCTTTTCATCCCGCACAGCAGGGTAGACAGAAAGTACCTAGTGTCAACACACTTCATACTTCGATTTTCACCAAATTCGAGATATTGCGTGTTGAGTGGTGGAACTTAACGCCACACTTTGTCTTACCAGAGCGAGGAAGTAAAAATAATTTAAATATAATCACTCCCCCAAATAGGGATCGAACCCACAACCGATTGCGTTACAGTCAGACGTTGTCCTACTGCGCCACGACCGGCCTCTCCTTTCTCCTATTCTCCGGAATTGTAAAGTTCATACTGATAATTAGGTGGATATTTCAACTGCTTATAAAAGAAAAGCAGCATTCTTTAGTGTCTTTAGTTTCATGCTTTTATCCTATATAGCAGAGTAAACAGGAGATACTTTGTGTCACTTCGAATTTTAGACATTGCATGTTGATTGGCGGAACTCAACGCCGCGCTTTGTGAGATGCTAACTACGTAAATAAGTTGTAAGAAACGCGTAAGAATTTCCATATAGCTGGATGTAGAACGCATGGCTTGGCGGCCAGAGCGCTTGAACGGTTTCCAAAAAGCTCGGGTTCGAATCCCAGCCAAATTTTTATGTTTTTTTTAAATATCTTCGGGTTTCTCATAACATAATAAAATGTAGAAAGTAGTAACTAATTTGAGTCAATAACGCGTGAATGTTTAACATGACGAATGTTACAATTAGCGAGGCGTGACCCGCAACTGTGCGCCGGGTGCGGGTCAAGTTCACACCGACCAAACCGTTTTCATGGTATAGATTTTTAATTCTTGTTTAAAAAAAATTCTTGAATTCTTGAATGCCTCTCTATAAATAGTTCTCACTATTCAGAGAGTAAAGTGTTAAGACACTATTCTAGCGCTACTAAATGACTAAAAAAATGAAACACAATAATATTTAAATATAAATCTTAAAAATTCATTTGACACTATATAAGTGGACATGACAATTACTTTTGTATATGATGACCTTAACACCAAACTTTAACCATACTTTGCCTCACCAGAGCGGAAAATTTAAAATAATTAGAATATAGACATTCCTTCGAATGGGAATCGAACCCGTAACCGGTCGAAACGACAGTGAAACGATAACCCACTGCGCCACGATCGCCACAAAAACCAAACATATTTAGATAATTACTTAATTATTTAAATATCATTTCATGTATTACAATTTTCAAAACTTTTGATAATTAATTTAAAATATTATAAATTTGATAGCATTTTAGTAAATACATAAAAGAAGAGCCCGCCCTTACTGGCCTACCGCCTTGTTTACCAACACGTCGACCCGCAGTGCACAGCGGCCCTGATCCGGTGACATTGACCTTGCGTGACGTCACGTCCCGTCTCGTGACGTCACCACACCCCGCCGGGACCCACGCGTTACGCCTTCTCACTTTCCTCGCTTTTGCTAATATGTTTAGACGTTACAGTGTTTATTTATGTGAGTGTTAAAGTTTGTCTATCTATAAATGTGGTATACAGGTTCAACTCCCTGATTGATTAAAAAAAATCATGATAAAAAATATACAAAATTTAATTTAAAAACTATTTTTAGTAAAATACTTTAAATCGCGTTTCTTATATACGTTAATATCTAATATTTTTTCATGCAAAACCATACAAATCTATCTCTTTCCGTATTATCAGTCAAAGAATACTATGAAAATCTTAATATAACATGAAAAATGATCACAAATTGTTTTTACAATTAAATTTAAAAGCTAGCGTATTAGAGAGCTTCGTCGCGTGTAAAAGCTTCAGAGATTACAACGTAGACGGAAATAGGCCCATCTCCATATGCACTCATTACAGGCTGAGGCTCATGGCATTTTACGCTTGTTTCCTTGTTGATTTTTTTTTTAGCTTCACGCTTTTATCCCGCATAGCAGGATAGATATAAAGTACCTAGTGTCAACACACTCCATACTTCACTTTCCACTGAATTCGAGACATTGCGCGTTGAGTGATGGAACTTTGTCTTTACCAGAGCGAGGATGTAAAAATAATTTAAATATATTAACTCCCTCAAGTGGGGATCGAACCCACAACCGATCGTCGTTTACGGTCAGACGCTGTCACACTGCGCCATCACCGGCCTCAACTCGTTGTATCTTTGAGTATTGAAAAGCATATATATTTATATGTGTATTAGAAATCTATGAAAGTTTTAAACAAGAATCTGATGGCTATTGTGAATGGTTTTTTTTTATTTTTCTTTTTTATTTTCACTCTTTTATCCCGCATAGACAGAAAATACCTAGTGTTAAGACACTCCATACTTGACTTTCCACCGAATTCGAAACGTTGCGTGTTGAGTAATGAAACTAAACGCCGTACTTTGTCTTTACCAGAGCGAGGAAGTGAAAATAATGTATATATAATCACTACCCCGAGTGGGGATCGAACCCACAACCGGTCGCGCTTACAGTCAAACGCTGTCCCACTGCGTCACGATCGGCCTCTAATTATTTTTGTTTTATCAAATAAAACTATAAATTGAAATCATTAAAAAGACCATTAAGGTCGGTAATGGATATAGTAATGGAATAGCGTCCGACTGTAAATGCGATGCGGTTGTGGGTTCGATTCCCTCTCAAAGGCAATTATTATTATTCAAAACGCGGTGTTGAGTTTCGGCTGTGCGAGATAAAAACGTGAAGCGCAAAAAAAACATAAATTTAAATCATTGAACAGGAGCGATAAGACAGTCTTTGACATTCAGATTCCAGATGAAGGAGCTCCGAACAATGCTTGGAAGTCGAGGTGTAAACAAAAAGAAACCCTCTTAAACATGTATTATCGCTCGCCTGCACTGCCTGAGTCTCTCTGCCTAACCGAATATGAAATTAGTGCCTCTATGGGTGCCTCTTTCCTAATCTGTATGTATAGTCTTAACGAGCTGATAACTTTTAGTTAGTGTAAAAAAAATAACCGTAAGGAATTTGTTAATATATAAATTTCCAAACATTTTCATGAAGTTTTCAAGTTATACTAAAAATATCATAGCTTAGGTTTTGGAGCTTATCTGCGTTTATTATGAATTCTATTACAGTACTTCTATAACATATAATAATATGGAAATTCTACACAAATATTCGTTGAACAACCAAATATGTATTCGTATTGCGTTTCTAAATTAAACTAAAATACAGTAACTTTACAAAAAAACTGAAACCGGTCGTGGCGCAGTGGGACGGCGTCTGATTATAAACACATGTAGTTGTGGGTTCGCCACTCGGGGGAGTGATTATATTTATAATTATTTTCACTTCCTCGCTCCGGTATGACAAAGTGCGGCGTTGAGTTCCACCACTCAATTCGTAATGTCTCAAATTCCATGGAAGGATATTATCAAGTCCAAATACCAAATTACAATTTGGACCTCTAGTTAATAACAAACGCGTAGACGCCGTAGGTTGCTCATAATCACTACCTATATCGCATTGTGATAATACACAGAAGGAAAATCCATTTTATACCATTAGTGAAGTACGGAGTGTCTTGACACTAGCTACTTTCTGGCTACACTGCTATGCGGGATAAAAGCGTGAAGCTCAAAAATATGTGTATAATTGTGTGCCGACTCCATTACATTCAATTGACCTGTGACATTTTACATAAACTGAAAGTAAAAGCACATTACACGTATAATAAAGCCATTTAGACCGCGCTGACGATAAGTGACGCACGCACCTCCGTTAATATTACGATGTTAAAACATTTAACCTTTCAAAAATTAATATTTTACATACAATAGTTGTAAGTAGCGGGACAATAGAAAACGGAGAGTTTTAGTTTAGTCTAACCTAACCTTCCTCCAGTATCTTCGATACTGCGTTTTCGAAGGTTCGACCTCTCCTACCACTCACCTTGACCTTGGCTTCATAAACCTTTCTTACCATTCTTTCATCGCTCATTCTCGCAACGTGCCCAAACCACCTGAGCACGTTCTTCTTCATTCTTACTATGACATTCGCGCTTACACCTGCCACTCTGCGTATCTCCTAGTTGCATATACGGTCAGCTAAACTGACTTCATATAGAGACCTCATCTCTACTACATTCATCTTTCTTTCATACTTCTTTTGACACACCCACGTTTCGCTGTACAACACGTACGCCTTTCCACATCCATTTTGTATCTTCCATCTCTAATAAATATACTTCCCAAATACACCACCTCATACACTTGTTCTAAAATCTTTCTATCTAAAATATTTTATGCCCACTTTGTATAACAGTTTAAAAAACATACAACATTTACACAAAAACATTTTACAATAAGTAAATGTTTTAAATATATATTCACTCTCTTATACCTTCTAAACGAATATATTAATAATTAAAAAATCAGACTCAAATTACCAATTTGTATTCAATAACACCTCGACAAATAACGTTAAACATGCGTTTTCATATAAAAGCTTCTACTTGACGTTTACAAACAAAACCCATAACGTCAATAGAGTGTTAAGAGAGTCTACGTTGTTAGAACAAAACGCATTCAGAGTGACTTGCAGCTATGCGTTCTCGAGTTTTCACTTTGGCATTGCACTAAGTGAGCTCGCGTTATCGCCGCGCCGCGCCGCGCCGGTAACACCTAGCAGGGAAAGTCCGCTTAAAGTTGAGACACACTTAAATCAAATATTATATATGTTGATTATATTTTCTTAAACACTTTACATTTCCTCAGAGACCATCGTAACGCAGTAGACTGTAAAGACAGTTAGTAGTGGCATCGATTCCTATTCGAGGGAAGGTTATATAAAAAGAAAATCAGAGGGTCATATTACTGATTTTTATGTCGGTGGATGTGGAAATACATAAATATATGAGAAATAATACTATAATTTAATGTTCGAGAGGTTTATCATAGTTGTTAAATTATATTTTAAAGAGCAACTCTTCCCCGCAGAACTGCCTTCCGAGCTGGTGGTAGCTTTCCGTGGAACTGACTGACTTTTATAATAAATGACGTTTCGAATTTATTTGTTCAAAGAATATTTTCATTTGATTGATTTGTATTGCAAGTTCCTACGTACGCAGTTGACAATCAACATAATTGCAATGAAGGACTCGCCACGAACAATGCGCACTTCGATCGATGACGTCACTGGCGCTTTTGTATTTTATTTAATTTATCTATAAATATATTTATTTTAATCATAATATAATTTTCTTTTAATTTATTTGTTTTTAATATTTCTTGTTTCTCTTAAATGCAAAAACCAGTTGTTATTAAATAAATTAAATATTAGAAATTTACAAATTCTCTAGGTGTGTTTCCACTTTTATAACACGATCGGCGATAGTCATCTCCTCTTCCGTCTGCACTCTACAGTCACTGAGTGAGTGCGACCGCGCCTCTCGCCGCTAGACGCCCTCTGAAACCTCTTTTGTGTAAACTTTCCGTTTACAGCTGACACTTTTACAGTAACAAGAGAAGTTATCATTTATGAAAATGCCTAAATATTTATAAAAAATGAGAAATTTGATAAACGTCTGGCTCTACCTGTACCAAGTGCCCATAGGTTCATATTCAATTTATGGCAATTGATTGTTTTATACATATTTTTCTATACTAAAATTAACATATTTACTATTTTAAATTAATTTGTTTTTGTAAAAATAAAGAAACATATCGTCTTTTTCAGGCATATTGACTTTAACATTGTGTAGTGGAACTTAACGCGCTCTGTCTTATTGAGCCGGGAAAATAATTTAAATGAAAAAGTCCCTAAATGAACATCGAACTCACAACTATCTAGACACATGAGTCAGTCAGTCAATCAGTAGTTATTATGTACATACCAGATATTTATTTATTTATATCTATATGTAAGAAATCTTATTTAATTTATATGTATATGTAAGAATAAATAAATTGTGTCAAATGTAAATAGATAATTTTTTTAACACAAATTTAGTTAGTTACTTTAAAACTAAAATAAGATAATGTTTTATTATAATCAGTATACTCGTAAGTGTATTTCATACGAAAGTTTTAGTTACTTGTTAGAGTATATTAATAAATCTAGAGCTAACAAAACTCCCGCTTAACGGCTCTACTAACATGTTATACACTTTGTGAGTGTGCATAAATTATTACTATAAGAGACTCCCTGAACTGTTTAAAGGGATAAATATAATAGAGTTAATATTAATATAAATCATTTTGATATAGACTTTTATTTATTTAAAGCTTCTTATCGAAAGCCGGTCGTGGCGCAGTGTGACAGCGTCTGACTGTAAACGCGATCGGTTGTGGGTTTGATCCCACTCGGGGTAGTGATTGTATTTTAATTATTTTCACTTAGTCGCTCTGGTTAGATAAAGCAGCGGCATTGAGTTCCATTACTCAATAAGCAATGTCTCAAATTCGGTGGAAAGCGGAATACCGAGAGTCTAGGTACTTTGCGGGATAAAATCTAATATGATTGCAGATATATCCTTTAGGTAAAATAAATATATTATTTATATATAAACAGAACTTTTTTACGACTTACGGAAATATCCTCATATCTCAAAAGCAGTCTATAGGATCGTGTACGCAAGCGATCTCCCCCTCGCCTTTCCTTCCTACAGTGTAGAGATCCCCTTTGTAACACCGAATTGAAAAATCATTATTTTGATCCAGTATAAAATACAATGATAAAAGCGTTGTGTTAAATATAATTGTAGTGATTGGTATTATTTGAGTTTGCGCTCGAGTTGAACATCGGCCGCGAATACGACTACTGTGGATCGAGGTCACCGAACATCAATTCCATTCTACCAAGGGTAACATCCTCTTCAAACGAATTTCATTTTACTCTGTTTGCCGTTTCCTTTTTATAAGTATTTATTAATACTTTTGCATTTTGCTATATAATTAGTGGACTTCGAAGCGCAGTGGGACAGTGGCTTACTGTAAGCTAGGTTGGTTATGGGATCGAATGTTTAATAATTTTTCTCTCTGATAAGACAAAACGCGTTAAACACTGTCACACAATGTCTTGACACTATATTATCTCAAACTACCCACCTATGAAAAAAGAGTAAAGTACGTCTAGAATACATTCTAAATTATCGCTCCGCACATTTTATTTAGGTATAAGCAAAACATAATAAGACAGTAACAAGACGGCCATCCGTGATCAGTCAGTACAATATGAAATATGAATCAACTGATTGACGTCACGTGTCTAATTGGAAGAGTATGCAAATCCGATCTGATACAAACATCGTTCACAATCAAGTGCTTTATTATTTCAACTGCTTCGTTGGGACAAAGAAACGTTATCTAGTACGCAATTGCTCTCTACAAGCCATGTACAGACAGATGGCATATTATTATATATTAATTAATATATATTAAACATATATCATGGTACAGTTTTTCGTTTTTCTAAATTAAATAGAACATGATGGTTGAGGCTGGTCGTGACGCAGTGGGATAGCGTCTGATTGTAAACGCGATCGATTGTGGGTTCGATCCCCACTCGGGGGAGGGATTATATTTAATTCATCTTCACTTCATCGCTCTGGTAAGACAAAATGCGGCGGTAAGTTCCACCACTCAACAAGCTATGTCTCAAATTCGGTGGAAAGCGAAGTACGAAGTGTCTTAACTCTGGAGATGAAAGGGAGAAGCTCAAAGGGATACACTGATCTTTTAAGCTCATTTTTCTCAAAAATAAAATTCCTCAATCATAAACAAAACCAGGAAATATATAATTTTAGAAAGCTCTTTACAATACACATTTAATCACAGTGGAGTCGTTTTCATTACAGTAATTACTTTTGGCGACGGATTTACTTAATGACACACAAAACTACGACTTTTTGTGTCTCGAGGGAACAAGCTGCCTTTTGCTTTTTTGCGCGTATCTGTTTGCACTGACTCGCGGGGAGTGGCAGGTCTTGGATTCTTATTCTATATTCTCTTTTTATATATATATAAATATATATATATATATATATATATATATATATATATATATAATTTTATGAAGTGAGCAGAAAAAAGCTAAAGAAGAGTGCATCTATGAAACTGCATTCTATATTTACTAGCCTTTTCGCACCTTTATAATGTTTAAACTACAACATTCTTCAACTATAGACTGTATCTGTTGTTTTTCTTTTTGTTATTTGAATATAATTATAGTCAGCTAGTTGGAACTAAGATCTCTATTTAAGCGAATTTTAGAAACAATCAAATTATCTCAATTGTACGAGGTACATTTATATATACTATTATTTATATTAAAAATACATGCTCTTCAGTGGTCCTCATGCTTTTCACGTAACCTTCCTCCAGTGTCTTCGAAACTATGTTTTCAAGGTCTCCCGACCTCTCGTGCCACTCACATTTGCTCCATAAATCTTTTTTCTCTTCTTTCAACACTCACCCTCTGAACGCGGCCAAATCAAGTATGAGGGGTAATTATGATTTGTGACTCAACAGTATATGAAGTCATGGCGCAGTGGGACAGCGTCTGACTGTAACGCGATCGGTTGTGAATTCGATTTCCATTCGGGGGAGTGTTTATATTTAAATTATTTTCACTTCCTCGCTCTGGTAAGACAAAGTGCGGCGTTGAGATCCACTACTCAGTGCGTAATGTCTCGAATTCGATGAAAAGCGAAGTACGGAACGTCTTGACACTAGGTACTTTCTGTTTATCCTGCTATGCGGGATAAAACCATAAAGCTAAAAAAAACATAAAAAGGTATAAAATGGCGTCCACAGTTATGCTATATTAAACATGTAACTCTCAATGCCCATTAAAAAGTCAGAAATGTTTCTTTCTTGTATTATTTAAAATAATTTCAACACTATATTTTGATATTATTTCTTCTTAACATATTACCAGTATTTTTACAAGGTATTATATAGAGATTCTAATGATAAATATTCCAATTTCCGTACTGGGAAAGTCGTCCGTCCCGTCAAAGGAATTTTATGGCGCATTATATTTACCAACACAGAGCTATCTGTATGTACGTAATTAGATACTTGATTCACGTTATTTTTGTTAGAAAATTTAAATAAAACTATTTTAATCGGATTATTCGTAAATATTTTTTTATTCGTATATACATTTTTAATCCCAATACACGTCATTTTGCAGTAGTCCGGGCACACCTGAACCAATATATTCGTAATTAAAATAGTTTCTACTGTGTATGTTTTGTTCCCGCAGGTAATGCATTCATTTAAACATGTACATGTTTATATACATGTTTATAACAATGAATAAATAACTGATAAAATAACTATTTTATCAGTTTTATATGTAAGGAAAGAATAGTATATAAATAAGTTTTTATATATTATTGTCAATTTAAAGAACAATCTTTATAGTAAGTTATACACATAAAAAAATGTTATATTTAAAACGAAAGCCCTCTAAATTTAGCTAAGTAGGCGTGATTGAGGAAGGGTACATAGGAAAAAATATAAGCAACAAAGTGACTGACAAAAATTATGTGTGGGTCGACAGTTGTGGGTTCGATTTTCAATCGGACAAGTCAATAAGTTACATTTATTTTTATATACGAGCGTTAGTAAGACCAACTGCGGCGTTGAGACCCGCCATTTAACAAGTAACGTGGCAATTTTGGAAAAGATAGAGTTTCTTAATATCAGATTAAAAAGGTAGAGTCAAAATAAAATTTAGAGTTAAAAGATGCTATTGGCTATATGGCACCGTACTGTAGCTTGTCTTTGTGTTGACATATATTTGACATGATGTAAAATTTATTTACATTTATTAAGAAAGTCAAAATATATAACTAAACAACAATTCTATGTATAATTAAATAATTTATCGATTTTATATCGAGTAGCATAGTGGGACAGAGTCTGACTGTAAACGCGAATGGTTGAGGAATCGATTCCAACTCGAAGGATTTTTAACTTCACGCTTTTTATCACTCATATCAGGGTAGACAGAAAGTACCTAGAGTCAAGACACTCCGTACTTAGCTTTCCACCGAATTCAAGGCATTGCGTGTAGAGTGGTAAAACTTAACGCTTATCTTACCAGCGCAAGAAAGTAAAAATAATTTTAAATATAATAACTCCCTCGAGTGGGGATCGAACCCACAACCGATCGTGTTTACAGTCGGACGCTGTACTACTGCGCCATAACTGGCATCAATGATTATGTTTATATTATTTTTATTTCTCCTTCTAGTGAGACAAAGCGCGGCGCTATGTTTCGCGTGTGGCGAAGTATACACATTTATGAAATGTATTTCCATTGAGTCAAACAAAATGTACCAAATGTCAAAACTAAACACATATCGAAGATAAGTTAAAAATTATACTAAAATATGAATATCGAATTGGGAATTTCAGTCTAGACTTTAGACTATCTTTTCAGTGTAAAATTTGGCTAACATTAGAATGCAGGCGGCAACACCTCCCGCCTAGATTATACCGTACCTAGATGTACAGTACACAGCATTAACCCCGTCTAAAGTCTTTCGTAGAATATTATTTTAATTAGTTTAACATGTCTGTCTGGCACAGTGCGGCTGTACACGCGATCGGTTGTGGGTTTGATACTGACTCGGACAAATGGTTATATTTATTATTGCCGTTTTACACGTAATATCTTTCTTTGTGCACTTAATAAATATACGCAGTGGTTTAAAAAATATCTTCTATATTCAAGATATTAATATATACTTGGTACCCATATTTTTTTTGTTTAGCTTTAGGCTTTTGTAACGCAAAGCAGGGTAGACAGAAAGTACCTAGCGTTAAGACTACTCCCGTTACTCCGTACTTCACTTTCCACTGAATTCGAGACAATGCGTGTTGAGTGGTGGAAGTGAACGCCGCACTTCGTCTTTATCAGAGCGAGGGTGTGAAAATAATTTAAATCTAATCACCCCCCCCCCCTCTCCTCGATTGAGGATCGAACCCTCAACCGATCGCGTTTACAGTCAGTCTCAGTCCCACGCCACGACCGGCTTCTACCCATATATAGAATTAATTAATTTTACATCAAAACAACTCAAAACATGATTAAATATAGCAAATACCGTTGACGCATTACAGCCAGCACTGTGCCTATTTATAGCTGTCTGTAGGCTGTTATCTAGCGTTGTGGAGTGAGCGCAGCTGGCACTTGGCGCCAGGGTGTGAACCTACGACCCGCCGCGCCGCTATGTCACCTCACTCGTCACTTGTCAAACATGTGCATTCAAACTTTAACGGTTGAGATTTATTTATGTACTTTATTAACAATTAATTTCCAAATCCAATGAAAATCTACAGAAATTTTTATAGGACTTATTATTCTTTCTAGCTTCACAACAGGATTCGTACCCGTGCCTTCTGGAAACCGTCCAAGTTTTCCAAGGTTTCCAAGTTCAAATTTTTATACGTTTTCTAATGGTAAGTGTGCAATAACATTTCAAAAATAGTATAATAAGTACAAATAATGTTTAAAATTGAAGATAAGATATAATATAAATATTAAAATTTCAAGAACTTTTGTATAATATACAAAGTTGAGCTTTGGGTAACCAAAATCATTGAATATTAAAAGTTTAATTCCCCTACTTACAAGTACCACACTCGACATGCCGCGGGGAACATTTGGCAACACTGCACATAAGCACCCTTCGCCTCAACGCACTCGTTATTAAGAATTACGCGTGGAAATTATGAACAAAGAGCATAGAAGTCCAACAAAGCCGGTACAGCCACTTAATAAGCTCCCCCTGACCTTTCGCTACGGGCCGAGGGTGACTCGCATTTAAAATAATTTGACACCGTTTTATATGCAGATGCGCTTTGCTTCCCGGTGCGTTGACCTGGAACGTTGCACTTGCAACCGAGTCTATAACCATACTAATAAATGGCCAATATGAACATGATTTTTTTAATATTAATAATAAGTATTTTTATAATTATTTGAATCTGGTTAGAAAATGTATCCAAAACACTTTAAACCTTGTAACGGTGTCATCATATTTGTATAAACTCCACGTAGAGTTTAAAAAGTGCATGCACCAGAGTGAGCGTGCGCGCGCATAACTTAAATCTTTTTTTATATTTTACAATGTATACTGCTATTTAAGCTTGATCACAGAAATCTGTTTTTAATCCAATAGGCAAAGTTGTGTCAGCTTGGTCAAGATACCTGTGTAATAAACTCAAGTCGAATTAATTACGTCATATTATTCTTTTCTTACGTCATTGTTTTATTTACTTTTATACCGCCTTTATCCAAGTAGTATTACTTCGATATACGAATACAAGGCATTAGTGACAATGGCTGGAAACTATTTTCATTTAACAAGTAAACAAACAAGTTATAATTCACCTCCATTCATTATATTCGGTATACAAGCTGTGCGATAAACGCGAGTCGAACCAATTCTAAATACCAATTATACTATTCCAATACTATTATATTTTAATGGCATTTCATTTTTTTTAATCTTTTATACCGCCTATATACAAGTAGTACCAGGTCGATATTCGAATATATGGCAATAACAAGGGCTGTCAACCATGATCAAAACCTTGAACAAAGTAAATAAATAAGCAAAAATCTTATAATATTTATATCGTCTTAAATATCTTCATATCACGCTCTTGAGACATATTAAATTTATTAACATAATAATATAAGTGTATATACCTAATGTGTTTTTAGTAACAGTACAGTACGGAGCATAGCAATAAATAATGCGGACAGTTTAATCATCCCGGCCACGTGTCCGCGGCGCACCCCGCCCCGCCGACCCGTGCTTTATCTCGCGGTGGCGATGGCAAGCACTGCGCATTGTAATATTGTACGTAAATCGTGTACGCAATACGCGCCACGGAACCAACGACCAAGGGACAAAGGATTTTTTATGTTAAGTATGCTATAGTTTTAGGAATCGTCAATGTTCAATGAAACCTTCATGGTTTTTTTTTAGCTTCACGCTTTATCCCGCATAGCAGGGTAGACCGAAAGAAAGTACCTAGTGTCAACACACTACGTACTTTGCTTCCCACGGAATTCGAGACATTGCATGTTGAGTGGTGGAACTCAACGCCGCTCTTTGTCTTTAACAGAGCGAGGAAGTGAAAATAATTGAAGTATAATCACGCCCTCGAGTAGGGATCGAACCCACAACCGATCACGTTTACAGTCAGACGCAGTCAGACTGCGCCAAGATCAGCCTCTTCATCAATGTTTTATATTATTAATACCAAAAAACATATATTCTTTTTATTTCTCAAATGGTAACAATACTACTCCTATTTCTATATATCTCTCATTTCAACTGTACAGTATAAAAAACCCAAAACGATTTTAAATAAAGACGTAAATCCAGTCTTCTAAGAAAACCTACAAAATTTTTTATAAATACGTACTCATGCAAATAGGGTAGTGAAGTTTGATTTTCAAATATATTACAAAATTCAAAGTTATTTTTTTCTGTTTTACGCTTTTATTGCGTGTAGCAGACAGGTAGGAAGTACCTACCTAAGGCGTCAAGGCGCTCCGTACTCGCTTTCCGCCTAATTCGAGACATTGCGTGTTAAGCGGCCGAATTCAACACCGCCCTTTGTTTTACCAAAGTGAGACAATGAAAATAATTTTTATATAATTATTCCCCCGAGTGGGAATCGAACTCGCAACCGATCTCGTTTATAAACGAGCTGTCATACAAAGCCACGACCGGCCCTTTATAAATTAGAATTATCCTATCTTACTTATTACAAATTAGAATTTCCTATCTTCTGTGTAAGTATTTATATAAAATTTAACATTTCTTAATAGTTTCATTTCTCACGTTCAGTAGTGTCTATAACGCATCTCATAAGATAAGTGAAGCTGTTGCAAGGCTATTAAGCATGAGATTTACGCCCAATCGCAGAGAGATCGTTGAATGGCTGCGAGCGCCCACGCGCCGCCGCCCTACGCCTTGCGCGCCTACACGACGAGAGACGAGTGCTCCATTGAGATAAGCTCAGCGGAAATTCCATACCATATTTTCAATTAAGCCCTTAAAGGGATCCATTTATCCCTTTCGCCTTTGCATACCCCTGGTGTCGACTGTGTCGACTACGTAGGGGAGATAGACCTTCAACATACCCATGTGTGAATGTCAATGATTAATTAAAGGACGCCGTTAACTTTTAAAATGTAGTTAATACCTTTCTTTCAGATCTTTTTTACACCGGCATTTTTAACAGGAAAACCTAGTGGCATGACTTGGTTTGCCACTTTCGACTTTGTGAGATTAGTGGCGGAATTCAACCCTACACCTTGTCTAACGTGGTGCGCGGCGGAAAGTACTAAATTGATGACGCAGTTATTGGGGGTTCAAATAAGTTCTAGAAGTATATCAATATTTCATACAAAGTGGAGAAATTTAATTAAAAAAGGTGTTTATTGGTCTTATTGTATATTTACATCTGTATACATATATATCTATATCTCTATATCTATATCTCTATATCTATATCTCTATATCTATATCTATATATCTATATATATATAGACAACACATAACGACTTCGTGATGCCAACAAGCGCGGCACGCAACACTCAATGGCGAGCGCCTCCCGCGCGCTTTGATGTCGCGCGACTGTAATTGGACAACTGATTGCTGTTAATGACAATCACCGCCAACCACCACTGCGACTTGACCACGCTAGTAAACGTGCTCTACATCTACATCTTCCAAGGGTACCAATAAAATCAGTTAGTACTTCTTCTGATCGTTATGTTATATCACATACGTCATCATCTTATAACATCTTACGTCGTCGGCGCCGGTCGTGGCGCAGTGGGACAGCATCTGACTGCAAAACGCCATCAGTTATGGGTTCGATCCCCACTCGGGGGAGTGATTATTTTTCAATTATCTTAACTTCCTCGCTCTGGTAAAGACAAAGTGCGGAGTGTCTTGACACTAGGTACTTTTTATCTACCCTGCTATGCGGGATAAAAGGCGTGAAGCTAAAACATCTATCTCTTACAACGCTTTTAAAGTGTATTTTAGATAAAATTAGTAAAAATAATTTATATATAAACAGGAAAAATTATTTATAACACAAAATTCATATGAATAGAGAAATTTAAAATGCATACAGTTTATATGAATTGAAAGCAGAAACAAGTTTTTTTTAATAATGGAATATAAATAAATAACAAATCAGGCACACATATTCCCGCACAGTAGGCACTGCATTTACCGCTTTCGGAGCTTTTATTATTATATGTTAAGTGGCGGAACTCAACGCCGCGCCGTGTCATTGTCATTATTATACACTATTAAGTAACTAAAACTAAGACCGTTAAATTGTTATTTTTCAATTAATTTATTAACATTTTCAGTCAGTCAGTTTTTATTCATAATATAGATTTTTAACATTAAATAAGTTCATTTTTGATATCAAAAAGCCCACAAGGTGAAGTTGCATAAACATTTAAAAGGAAAACAAACAAACATGTCTGTTTCTCAGTAATCTGTAATTTTAAAACTATCTAAATCTGTTTAACCTTTACACCCGCCTTTCGTAACGGATGTCGGCGGGCTGGCGATCATCTTTTAACTCGACGCAAAGTGTTTATCTCTGGTAATTCTTTCCGCCTAATCAGACGCGAGTATGCGCCAGGTATTTGTAATATATCGCCGTAGATTAGACGTGATTGTGTAAACAGGTGAATTTAGTGCGCGTGTGGCCGAGTGGCAGCCGGCCGCTCCACTGGGAGAGTGGATAAGAAATTCTTATAACATTATCAGGAATTTTACAATTAATTTCAAATAATTAAATTTTCTAAAATTGTCTAGCTTTACTTTGCCCTGAAGAAAATAAATAAATTAAGTGGCTTAAATTATATATATTTTACATATTTTCTCTCCACGAGCAATTCTCTTAGCCGCAATACAAACAAATATCACAATTTCTCACACACGTAACTGCAAAATAATTTAAGACTTATTCAAGAGCATCTCCTCGTAGTCGCGGCGCCATGGCGTCCGATAATTGATATGCATTAAACAAATGCACGCATTCCACGACTTCCTGAATGTATCCTAGGAACATAGACTGAATCACGTGTAAAGTGCTTTTACGAAGCCATCCCATGACCGGCTACAGCCACTTGGTAGAACTATTTAATGTTAATCGCATAATATTGTCTCTCAAGTGGCCCTAATCTGCACCGAGCCTAATATGAGGCACTTAGCTGGTTGGCGCTGGTCTGTGTTAGCTTTTATAACGCTGACGTACACACGTACCTACAGTCTAACCTCGTCCTACTCTCTTTGTGTAACGTGGAATTTCAAGTGCTATGAACGTAACTCTTTGAGAGTCTTTCAAATATTTTCTCGGAACGAAAATAGAACCACGACCTGTCGGTGAAGGAAACCCGGCTTTTTGAAACCAAAGTTTGTTCAAAAGGAAATACTTTAAATATTTTCTGCTAAGTGAGATTTTAATAGTATTTTTATAATTCCCAAGATTTTTATAAAACGATAAATGGATTTATTAAGAAAACTTGAAATGCGATAGCTCTAAGTGGACAGTAATTCGTGACTGAGGCTCTTTTACGCTAATCTAACTTTCTTCTAGCTTGATCCGGACGTGGCATGTGGAATGAGTAAAAGAACTTGACACCCAAAGTGTACATAATCACTTAAATAGATATTCTACTGAATGCACAGTATCGTAGAACAATCAGTATATTTAAATATATTTTATATTTTTTCTATGTAATTCGATATTGTATTCTGTTTTTTATTTTTTTTTAATTGAATTGAAAAAATATCCTAAAGTAACAGTGAACGGTTTTCATGAGGCGTGGGTTTGAATCCCGCGGCGTTCAACGCCTAAGTGTGTAAGAGGACCTTATTTTAAATATTGTAGTTTGTTTAATATTTTTCAAACAATGATTTATTATCGCACTATATTTTTCTATTTAATTATGTAAAATAATAAAAAAACCTGAACAATTAATTACACTCTGTCATGATTATACATGCTGTATTCACATTGGAACATGATACATCTAGTTTTAAGTTTTCAAATGGTATTTCCTCTAATTAATGTAATTATAACTGTAGCTATAAGCTTTTGGAGTAGGCGAAAACGCCCAGAAATATTTCTACCGTACGGGTGTATATTTTCAAATATATATTCATTTTAAATAACTTGTATATAAAATTCAAGATTGTTATTGTAAAAATGATATCGTGCGTGCTTCGACGTGATGCGTGACGAGTTGATTCCCGCAGACGCGTATGTATGTATATTAGGCTTGGAGGCGGTCTGCATTGAATAACTTGTATAAAGTTAGAACAATCTGTCTATCGTCGTGAGTCACGCATTCCGATAGACTGGTTTTGTTTAATCCGCTGGGACACTGGCCACAGCCTAGAATAACGTATTAGAATTTTGGATCATATTAATTTAAAACTTTCAAAGCATACAATGAGGCTTGAACAGTAAGTGAGGGTTACTTAATGAGAAATTTTAGTCAGAATTATAAACATATATATCTTAGCAAAGCTAGCCAGCTCACTGGCCCGAATAACATTTTTTTTTATTTATTCATCTACTCTTAACACCTCATCTTCTAAAACGGTGTAAATGTTAAAAATAACGCCTTCAAAATGTCATGACTCCTATCAAAATGTTGAAATTCCCAATTCCAATCTACTAACGGACACTTAATTTCAATTAAAAATTCCTGAGCGGATCTGACAAACCAGGAATACTCAACGTTCCGCTGCCTTTAATTAATTTTAGTAATTATCAATCGATCGGTAAGATCATATTAAAAATAAATATTATGTAGAAATCTGAAATGGATAATTAAAAAAATGTAATTATACAAGTAGCGTATTGACTAATTACTTCCTGTTCCACTTCCAGCTCAGTCACTGGTTGCGTAAGGTTGCGCGGCGAGTGGGGGAAACCGCTGCTCGTTGGCAACCCAGACCGCCGTTGAATATCAAAACACTTGTACACACAAGTGTAACCTAAGTGAATTTGATTTTATATATAAATTACATTTTGGTATTTATTCATAATTTTACTATTTTTAAAGTGTTATTCCACACTTGGATTAGAAAACATTTTTAAAAAACTTATAAAAATTTTGTACGCAGCGATATTCGAACCCGCGCCTCTTGAAAATCGTCCAAGCGCTCTGACCATGCGTCTACTACCAGCGGCGTCGAAATTTTTATAGTAGTAGAGTAATGGCTTAGCGGTCCAAATTTTCCAAGGTTCCAAGAGACGCGGGTTCGAATCTGGCAGTGTCAAATTGTGATACGTTTTTTTACAAATCGTTTCATAATTATCGATATTTAATGTATATAAATCCTTTCAAACTTGTTACCGACTTGAAATTATTATGAAGAACAAACACAAAAGTACGAAAGAAAAACAAAAATACCATATGATATAATACATGTATGATAATCCCGCAATTTCAATTGTGTGTAGTTTACGATCCTTTTCATACTATTTGCATATATTTATTTATATAACACAAAAAAATTAAAAAACAAAAAAGAATACATTTTTGATGTAAAAGCGGTGTAATCAGAAACAGAAAACAGAAAAAATAAAGGAATAGTTTTTTTTTAATTCTACATAAAAAATTAAAAAAAAATCTACAACATAACGTACATTTAAAATGTAAACAAGAACGTGGCCACTGACTGACGCTATCTTTTCTTAATCCCTTGCGGGGTAGTCAGAGAGTACGGAGCACCAAACGCTACGGTCCCTACATACCTCTTTCCCCGAAACGACTTATTAAGAAATAATCACCCATTTGTTTACTTTCTGCTTGTCAACTTCGCATAATATGTAAACAACGGATTTTTTTCTTACTACCTACATATTTTGTTTCTATTAGAAAACTAATGTTAATTTATGTAACAGACTAAAAACTAAATTAGACGTGAGACAATTTGTGTATCAAAATATTTAACTTATGTGTTTATTATAAATATTACTATTTTTTTTTTTTCCGGTTGTTAAATGTCTTACTATCTTAGTTTATAAATATAAATATTCTGTATTCCATTAGTAAGTCTGGTGCGCAAGATATATTTGTCTACTTAACGATTGACGTTTTGTATGTAGTATTTTTATATTTTTATATTTCTATGGCAACCGGCAGGTGAGTGAAAAAATTTAGTAAATCTAAATAGCTTTATTGTTTATATAATTAAATATAAAAATTATTATTATTTTTATTCATTATTAACTATATTACTGTATATTTATTTATTTATTTGTTTATACCTGTCATAACATACTTATTATACACAGTATTTTATATTATATTATACATTAAATATTAAAGATATTATTTAATATATTATTATTTTAGATTGATATTGCATTTTTAATTTATAGAGAATAATATTTCATTTATAGAGAAATGTCTGACAATGATTCTAGCATGGACTCTTTTTATTCCTGTTCTTCTACTTCTGAGGATTCTACTATCAGTAGCTCTCAGAGTATGCCTTCTTTAAAAGACTCTTTGAATTCTTATCTTACCCCTTATCCAAAAAACTTTAATGTGGTTCACATAAATGCTCAAAGTATTCCGGCTCACTATCCAGATCTTTTGTCCTCTTTTGACAATACTACCACACATGCCATATTAGTATCCGAGTCGTGGTTTAAGCCTTGCTTGCCATCAACAGCTTATTCACTGCCGGGATTTCATTTAATTCGAAGTGATCGCAATGGTCGCGCTGGCGGGGGAGTTGCTATTTATCTACGCTCTCACATACCATTTAATATCCTTGATTATTCTCAAGACAATATGAAGGACGCTGTCGAGCCTGAACATCTTTTTATCGAACTTACATTCGCACATTCAAAAGTCCTTCTCGGAGTATACTACAGCCCCTCACTTACTGTGGATTACTTCAGATCTTTTGAGATACTGCTTGAAAGATTTACCCTCTCATATAAGCACTCAATTATCATGGGTGATTTTAACACCTGCCTGATAAAAAGTGACAATCGAGCAACTTGGTTGAGATCCGTGGTTACCGGAGCTAATATGCATATTCTTCCCCTTTCCTCTACTCATAGATTTCCCAACTGTACTCCTTCTCTTTTAGATTTAATTTTAGTTTCTTCCAATGACCATGTTGAAATCCACGGTCAATGCAATGCCACTGCATTCTCGTACCACGATCTTATTTTTCTTTCTTACAAAATAAAGCCGCCCAAAGCAAAATCAAGGATATTTCTCCAACGTAACTTTACTAATATGGATTTGGAACGTTTGCGTGAGGATGCTGAACATATTGATTGGAATATGGTCTATAAAGAAAATACTATAGACTGCCAAGTATCTGTATTTAACTCCCTAATTATTAAACTGTACGATACTCATGCTCCTATCAGACCCGTACGTATTAAGCATCTACCAGCTCCGTGGCTTACGGAAGATATCAAAAAATTGCAAGAAAAGAAAAATAACTCAAAATCTAAATATAGAAACAACCCTAGTGACAGCAACCGAGAAAAATATATTAAATCACGAAATCGATGTAACAGGGTGTGTAGGGATAAACAACGACGCCATATCCATAAATCTGTTGTTGAGGAAGGTAACATAGAAAAGGTCTGGAAATTTCTTAAGTCAATTGGGGTTGGGAAGGCTAAACATAATACCAATCCATGTAATATAGATTTAAATAAACTTAACGCTCATTTTTCTCCTTCTGCTACAATTGATGTAACTTCTAAATTAAGAACTCAAAGTCAAATTCGTGCCTTACCTACCCCTACTCATTCCATTTTTAACTTCGTTCAATTTACTGAAAGTGATGTTAAAGGGAATATATTGGCGATTGATTCTGATGCAGTTGGCTCTGACTGCATTAGTCGTAAAATGATCATACCAATCCTTGATATCGTGATTCCTGTTTTAACGTCAATCCTAAATTTTTCCATTAATAGTAATGTGTTTCCTTCATCCTGGAAAGAGGCTCAATTAACGCCACTACCTAAAATCCGAAATCCTTCTTCCATGTCTGATTATCGACCTATATCCATCTTACCATTCCTATCAAAAGTCCTCGAACGCCTTGTAAACCAGCAACTTGGTAAATACTTAGCAAACAACAACCTATTTAATCCTTTACAATCCGGTTTCAGACCTGGTCATAGTACGACTACTGCATTAGTCAACATATCAGATGACATTCGCCTGGGCATGGAAAATCATCAAGTTACAGTATTGATTCTGCTCGACTTTAGTAATGCCTTTAATACCATAGACTTTGACATTCTATTGGCGATTATGTATTCTCTTAACATATCTCCTAAAGTGATTGATTGGTTTCACTCTTACTTGCATGGTCGCAAGCAACGTATTCGTATTCAGGAATCTTATTCTGAATGGTCCTTGGTGCGTGCTGGCGTTCCACAAGGTGGCGTGTTGTCTCCTCTCTTATTTTCTTTATTTATTAACTATTTATGTTACAATATTTCTTCTCCCTACCACCTGTACGCTGACGACCTCCAAATTTATCGTCAATGTTCGTTGCATGAACTTCCAAATTTCATATCAGCAATAAATGAAGAGTTAAAAAATATTTCAATTAAAAGTAAACTAATAGGACTAAACATAAATCCAAAGAAGACTCAAGCTATTATAATAGGTAGTTCACGACTTATTCCTCAAATTTCTCTACAAGAATTACCGTTTATAATGCTTGATGGAACGATAGTTCCCTTTACTGATAAAGTCAAAAATTTAGGTATTATTATTGATCAATATCTATCCTGGAAACCATTAATTACTGAGGTAAGTCGTAAAATATTTGCAGCTATTGCAACATTACGCCGACTACGTAACTTTCTACCCATTCCTACTAAGGTTGCGCTGGCACAATCACTACTTCTACCCATACTTGATTACGCTGACTGTTGTTATCTTGATTTAAAAGAGGAACAATTAAACAAACTTGAACGTCTCCAAAACATCTGCATAAGGTTCATTTATGGTCTTCGCAAATATGACCATATCTCCGAATTTCGCAGAAAGCTCAAGTGGCTCCCAATTCGGCTTCGCCGGAATACTCACGTTCTTTGTCTTCTTTATAATGTTCTCTTCAATCCGTCTTACCCATCATATCTTAAAGAGCGATTAAAGTTTTTATGTGAATCACATAATTTTTCTCTCCGTTCTACCTTTAACTTAACTCTTAATATTCCTCGCCATTCTTCTTCCTTCTATACAAATTCCTTCACTATAAAATCCGTTCGCTTATGGAATTCCTTACCACTGAGAGTCAAACAAGCTAAAACATTACAAACTTTTAAAAAAAGCTAAAAGATTTTTATTTAACACAGATATAAATCTATTGTATTTTTTTTTTTTTTTTTTCTATTTGTATATGTATGTATGAATGTATGTATATATATACATACATTCATATATATATGTATGAGTGGAGAAAGAATCTATGTATGTGTTTATGTGTGTGTATGTATATGTATGTGTGTATGTATTGTATATGTTTAAGTATATGTATATATATATGTATGTATGTGTTTGTTTGTTTACATATGTATTTATATATTTATATCTATTTACTCTGTACGCCCTCCCCTTTTCATTCATTCTCTCCTCTACCCAAAGGTTACCTGGAAGAGATCGCTCGTTTAGCGATAAGGTCGCCTATTGTACTATTTAAATACAAAGATAGATTATGTATATTTTTTATTTTAAGTACAATAAAGAGTATTTTACTTTTTTTTTTACTTTACTCTTTCGCCTCGTCCACAGTCATTATCCTCTTCATACATGCCCTTCGGGGGGTCCTCATGCTTTTTACGTAACCTTCCTCCAGCATCTTCGATACTGTGTTTTCGAAGGTCAACCGAATGCAAATACATATTCTGCAAATATTCAAAATCAAAAAAAATATATTTAAAAGTTGTAAGTATTGGTTTTAAATATGTTCCATACATGCACTTTCGAATCGTGAATCAACATAAAATGTCAGTATTGTCAGTCACAAAGGAAGTCACCACCGACTCCAAACGCAGTGCTACTGAGACGAGCCTGTGAGAAACTCAACAATCGCTTTTCTCAAATATAATTGTACAAAAGATTCGCTTTCACGAGGGCCGGAGGTCGGAGGACGATTTTACTTCTTGAAGTCACTCTACAGCCCGTGTGTAGTGGGTACACAGCAGCAAGGCCGCCGGGTCGTCGCTAGCTGTCGCACTTCTATTACATCGAAACACGTATGTGAAACTACTTATTTTACATCATTAATTTATTTAAATTCACGAGAATGATAACTGTTTTATTGACATTTCGAGTCATGGCACAGTGGAATCTTGTTTAAGTCTGAGTGTGGGTTCCAATATCACGTGATATTTAAAATATATTTATTCCTGAAAACAGTTTAAGCAAAACGTAACCAAGTGATGCTGTGCATTAATTTAGAGATAATGTTATAATCACACCCACAATAACCATGCATTAAAAATATAATCAATTTAAAACGTTTCTACAGTATCGTCTTCTTTGCAACAGAAGATGTAAGAGTATCTATTTTTTGTATCGCTCTCTCTACTGAAAAGCGAACGTTTCGCTAGGTTATGTATAAAAGCTTGGATGGCTTGGAACTTTGTGTTGAATCTAATTTCAAATAAATTATTTAAAAAAATTGTGCAATAATAACTTTTCGAAAAATGTTTTTTAGCTCCACGCTTTCATACGCCATTGCAGACAGAAAGTACCTATTGGCCAATATGGAGTACTTCGAGTGTGAAGTACTTCTTTTTAAAGAATTCTAGACATTGCGTGTTGTGTGGGGAACTCAACGCCGCACTTTGTCGCAGCAAGGAAGTGAAAATCAAACTCACAACCGATCGCGTTTACACTCAGAGTGTACCACTGCGTCATGACCGGTTTTTTAAAAGCTTTGTAACAAAAATGTCTAAATAATATTACTATTATGTTAATTATTAATTTAGCTGGTATATTAAAATTAAGAATAAAACAATTTAAAATAACGTGTCATCGATAGCGTCGCCGTGACGAGCTTACCGGCACGTCAATACCGCGAACATATTTTTTCTAACTATTAACTATGTACTGTTTCTAGTAAGTACTGCTTCTTATAAAAGTTGTTATTACCAGTTTTACTTCTATAATACCTTAATAGTTAAAAATATCCTAATATGTAGGTAGCTTGATGGAACGCAGGAATAAATATCATTTATTCGCACTGAGTTGTGCACATAGTGTACACCATGGACACCATGTGCTGAGGAACTAATATTTATCTAGCTTCACGCTATTTCCCTGATGCAGTAGTCAGAGACGTCGCATACCTCCCGGTTCCGTGCCCTGCATACCTCTTTCGCCTCGTCCACAGTCATAATCTTCTTCTTACTTGCCCTTTGGTGGGTTCTCGTGTTTTTAACGTGACCTTCCCTCAGTATCTTCGATTCTGGGTTTACGCAGGTCAACCGAGGTCGCCCCGACCTCTCCTACTTACCTTTTCTTCTAATATCCTTTAATAAGGTATAAATATACATATAATATTTAGCATATTTTACAATTACATTAAAATTTCAAGAAAATTACCTCCAATTGAATAAAATAATTCAACATAAGAAATACATAGTAAAACCGATAACAACATAGCTCAGTAGTAATTTTCCATCGCTTAGCTAATTATCGGCGTGAGGCCGGCGAGACCTCGCCTGAGCCTCCCCGCAGCCCTGTACTGAAGGGCGGAAAGGATTAACTCGAGGGCAAATACTTCCTACTGGAAAGCCTTCACTCGACTCCGCTAGCAAATCGAGCTCTGCCGTTTTAATTACGATCTGGATGTAATAAAAATACTTTTTTCTTGTTTTTTTAAATGTTTGTTTTTGGACGATAAATAAAAAATAAATAATTATAATCTGTATTCATATTAACAATTTATATTTCATTATTAATTTATTCTTCAAATCTTTCGAATAAATATTAGAAAATTAAACATTATCATTTTATTTAAGTTATTTAAATTTTTATTGATACGAATGCAAATTTAAGTTTTTTTTATTAAAACTAGCAAGTTCAAATATTCTTCCAATATTCTAGGAATTATGTTCGAATAATAGTGCCTCTTAAAAAAAGATAATTAAGGCCACCACCAACAAATACGTATCGTAATTACGCAAACATACCTGAACAAATATTATTGCACAAATTGGCTTAAAACGAGTCATTTAGTCCGAATTTGGACCAAATTTAACTTAATGATATCCGCCTCGCCATACTCGCCGCGTGTCACTGTCTCACTCGCACCGGTGCAAAAGAAAGAGAAAGTGAGCAACTCTTGCGCAACATGACGTCATCAATCGATTATTCATACAATGAAAGCATGTGATAGAACAAATATATGTAAATTCACTATTTTTATTGAAGCGTTATTTCGATGTTGCCGTCACGGCTGAGGTGTCCGAGTGGTTAAGGAGTTGGACTTGAAATCCAATGGGTTCTACCCGCGCAGGTTCGAATCCTGTCCTCAGCGATCGCTTTTTTTGTTAGAGAATTATTTTTATTTTTTTTTGTTTAATTAAAACTTTATGAATTTTTTCTATATTTTATATGGTAATTTTCTTAATTTTTTTTCATACACCGGCAAGTATTTATACGCGTAAAGTAACGTGGTAACGTTTTGGATACGTTTAAAACTTTGAATAACTTTGGATATAGGAATTTCGATTCACAATGTATTAAGTTATAATAGAAAAACCATTTTATAATATTTTAATGAAATCATTATTAATAATTTACATAAATTATTTAATTAAACACAGAATTTATTAAGTTTCTTAAAATTATATGTAAAACATTATTTATGTGAAATTTCTCAAATCTTATATATAAAGTAACCTTGAGAAATGAATGTAAAGAGAACGTAATAAGTCATCAATTTAAATAAATTGCCATGTAAAGTAGAGAGGAGTATCCTGGAAGTAATGGTATGGCCCATAAAGTTTAGTACAGCGTGACGTGACGCGCGACGTGACGCGCCCCTACGTGATGCTGATCTACACGTGTAAGACTTGGCCACTTAAAGTTTCTTTATAAAAAATATTATATAAAAACAGATAAAAGCCACCTTAGAATACTTGCGGGCGAGTGTGACCACGGACTACTGTAAAGTGTTTGAAACGTCAGGTTTCCAAAATTGTATTTTTGAATACCAAAACACGATTAATCCGTTTAAAATAGTTTCATTTAAAAAGCTTATATAAGCCTCCCTTATCTCGTTATTATGCATTATTTTAACTAGGTTATAATCAATCTATTGTTAGAGGCGTTGCATATTAGCGGAACACAACGCCGCGCCCTGATTAAGAAGAGAGATTAAATTCGCGGTTTTAAATTCACCCAACAATTCACAACGTAATTTTAGTAATGTTTGAGTTAGTTATATCTATAGAAAATGCCATGATAGATCGAGGCTTCATTTCCTACATATTATTGTTAGATATTGTAAAGAGTCACAAAATAAAAGATGTTTGTCTGTTCGCGCGCCCCGGTCCCGGAAACTTCGATTTCCGTATTCTTTGTGTTTACAAAGGATATACTTATCTATATATATATATTTATATACTTCTACGGAGAAGGATCTGAGAGGGACGTGAGTGAGTTGAACAGTTATTGTTATGTAAACATTTAGGAAACGTCACGCTTATGGGAGACATTTGTATACTTTTAAATAAAGTGAATATTTTTTTTATTTTTTGCAAAATAAGATCTAGGAAATAGAACGTCTACCGATATAATGATAAATAAATTAGGTTGAAATTTATTATAGGTACAGGCATTAGCAGTACTTACCTATTGTGTTTATTTAAACTATTTACACCACTGCATTAATATAACAACAATAGCAAGTATATTATAATTAATACCTAATTTAAACGATTCTATAATAAATATCAACAAGTAGTTAACTGCGGTATATAAATCACGTAATAGAACCTTTTACGGCTGACTCTAATTGTGTTAAGACAAGTTTGGGGAAGAACACTGGCAATATATGCATGTTTTAAATTACAAAATAATACAATTCATTTGCTACAAGACGCGTACAATGTACACAAGGACGTACTTTTTATCACATACACCAAAAGTATGAAATAGATGAGATCAGAAAAATATTTCAATTTTTTTTATCCTCTTCATGCATGCCCTTGGGGGGGTCCTCATACTTTTTATGTGACCTTCCTCCAGTATCTTCGATATTGTGCTTTCGAAGGTCAACCCGAGGTCTCCCCCGACCTCTCATACCACTTACCTTGGCTTCATAAATCTTTCTTACCATTCTTTCATCGTTCATTCTCTCAACGTGCCCAAACCACCTGAGCACGATCTTCTTCATTCTTATTTCGACAGTCACGCTTACACCTGCCACTCTGCTTATCTCCTTGCTGCATGTACGGTCAGCTAAACTGACTCCGCATATCCGACGAAGAGATCTCATCTCTAATGCATTCATCTTTCTTTCATTCTTCTTCTGACACACCCACGTCAATATGTCACGATATTAAGGATACACTATCACTACTGCGTAACTTCTACAAGTACTAAAGTTAAGACTTCCAATGCAGCCTCTTCTCATTTTCTCTTATTTCTTTCATGCTTTTTGAAACTAACTATAGGAAGTTTCTTCATTTTCTGCTTAATACGAAAAATTTTGGATTGATGAGCTTAACGCCGCACTTCGTCTTACCAGAGCAAGGAATCGAATCATTTACAATCACGTGTACAGTCAGACGCCGACCCACTGCGCTACAATGGTCTTGTATTTAGAATAGGAAAGTATTACTTGTACAAGAGTATTACTTGTATCAATGTAGATATACAACAATAAACATTCCACAGAGAGCGAGCTGATTATAGTGCGATGCGACGGTAATGAGATACGACTTTCACTTTCTGATCCTAGCACTGATTAAAATGTTTACAATACACCGTGGGCTGGCTGTCCGCCTGCGCGCCTGTCCGTCTACCCGCCTGCCCGCCTACTCGCATGCCTGATGCTTGGTACCGATTTTTTTCCGAATGAGTAGTATGCTGGTGGCCCAACCGGCCTTTACAGCATCACCGGATTTTGGGGGAGGCCGAGCTAGAAGAGCTCTGACCTTGGCGGAGAGACCTCGAGAGGAAACCATCTACTTAGAACACGGTGTAACAAGGGCGCCTCCTGTAAGGCACGAACCTCGGCTTGTGTACACCGTTTGTGGTGGCTATTGGCATCGGGCGGTACCGATGTATTAGTTAATACTTTAACATTTAATACTAGCAATGCATTTTAATACTAAATGAGCCTTGCATTGAAAAGACTTCAAAAGTTTAGCTTGAGTAAAATTATATAAGTTTTGAATGGCAATATAAAGTGTGAATACTACTTTAAACAGTAAGTTCTCATCCATCATCATAAAGGAGTATGACATTAAATATATTTTTTTATCTAACGTCTTTTGACATGGCTACAAGAACACAGATCGTGACACAGGATTCCAAATTAGGCTCCATATTAATATTTATTACTCATTCAAAAAATTTTAAATTCTATATTATTTTACGCAAAATCTTCTTATTGTATTTCTGTTAAATTCATAAAATTTAATAGGTACATACTACTAATTAAGATTGTTTGAAACAGGTGAACTACTCCAGATATTCCCAGCTCAGTCCTTTGCCGCGCCGTAAAAGTTGTACGCGGCACGCACGCGTCGGTTACACTAATAAGCGGAGCGGACAAGCGATGGATTGAGTTACCGATGTTAACACAACACACGCTATTTTTATAAATGATTAGAAGGAATTTTTAATATTTTTAAAGCAATTTAAATTGAAAAACCCTTTTGTAAGTTAAAGTACATTGAAAATAATTCTGAGAATAATCCGATATATTTTAATTGTTTCAATAATAACAAGATTGGCTATTAAAATTATTTCATTGTGTCTCTGGTAACAACCAGTTCTTATAACGAATTTTCATTCTAAATTGTTATACCATTGATATAAATTTAAATGAAAGTATTTAACTAAAACACAAAGAGCAGATTTAAGTATTTAAACATAAAATATGAAATGACTATAAAGTTTATAGAGATGCCTACAAACAAAATTACAAGTGAACGCTGTAACGTTGCCGGTGCGCGTGCGTGTGCGTGTATGCGTGCGCGTACGCATGTGTATTTCGTCACGTTGCGCCTAACCAGGTTATGATTTACGATCGTCGATCTGCAACACTACACCCAAATCGTACCGCTGACCGATGCTCCCCGTACACCCGTCACTCAATATTACGTCCTCTAGCTGAGCACCAAGTCATATGTCTGCCTGGCATGTCCTCGTCCAGTGGAGGCCCGCGTGGAGCACCGTACGTGCAGTCCAGCCGCGACCATCTGGCGTTACGTAAGGCGAATGTTATGATACATACAGTTTCATAATATTCTTTTACGTCTCTGAAATTGTTTCTTGAAATAAAAGGTGTTTCGTTACGCACTGATTTTGTGCGCTTTGGCGTTACGGCTCTCAGATGTCTGAACAAAACGGGGCTATTTAAAATAAACTATGAAATATTCGACGCTCTGTATCGTAAGATTTGGCTGTAAGAGGAACAAAGTTTGTTTCGGTAGTTTTTTTCTAGCTCAGAAATCGCATAAATTTCCTTGTAATAAATCTGTTAAATATTTAATTTGGAGTCATTTTGAATATAAAACCTTGTTAGGACTTAAATTATAAACAGAACATATTAAAATATACACTAGAAATAGCAACCGGCAAAATTAATCATTCTTCGCACATTTAAATTTATAGAATGATAAAGGAAATGTCTGAAATTCTTTCCTAGTACATATCGTGGTACAATTTGCATTTCCCGCACTACGGGGGCGACGTCCGCACTGCCGCAGCGTCCTGCAGATGACCACGATATCACGAAAAGCCTGTAAATTCCATTACATTCCATTCCATTAGACCTCTTATGTCGTTAAAATAAATACTAAAATAGTTTGCGTATCCGTCCGTTTGTTCGCGCTCGGCGCTTCGCCAACTGCAGGGCCGCACCCAACCCGCCGCCCGACCTCCCGCTCCGGGCCCTCCGCCATAGGCTTCTATATCCGGCAAATATATCCTTAGAAAGTTTTAGTTTTGTGTATGTCTTATAATCATTTACATATTATTTCCTAACACTTTTACTTGTGAATTTCTATTTAAACGTTGGGTAAATATGTGTGTACTGTGTGTACACGTGATCAATATGACTTGCATTATTAACTATAATCAAAGTATTTCAAGGTGGGATTATAAACAAGAATGAGTTTTCATATACACTTTATACATTTTATTATATTTATTTTGTTCAGGAAATAGAACCCTTAAACTTCTAAGAATAGGGTTGTGGAAGTGTAACGCGTGCCGGCGAGGCACCGGTGCCCTTACTATTCGTCACTATCTGAAGTATTTTCCAAAATTCATAGTTCTTGGAATATATACATATGTCGGTCGTTCAACTATTTTTTCATGCATCCCAGTTATTTTGCATTTGGGTCCGTATTGGACGTGAGTTACGCCCAATATTTTTATATTTTTAGTTTAGTTTTATATTTTTTACGTATCATGAAACTGTACACGACACATGACAGAATTCAACAATGTATTTTATAAAACCAAAGCGATAAAATATCTGGATATTATAGAAATAAATATTGCAGTCCAGTATGATTTACCCCACAACTATACCATTAGTCAAATACACAACTTCAATTATAAAATATATTTAAATTAAATTTTAATTGTAATATAAAATTAGAGGCAATGGGGCAGTGGGAAAGCGTCTGACTGTAAACTCGATCAATTGTGGGTTCGATCCCACTCGGTAGAGGGATTATACTAAAACACTTGCTTGCTCTGGTAAGACAAAGTGCGGCGTTGAGTTCCACCACTCACGTAATGTCTCGAATTCGGTGAAAAACAAAGTACGAAGTGTCTCGACACTAGGTACTTTCTGTCTACCCTGCTATGCGGGATAAAAGTGTGAAACTAAATATATAAATAATAATAAATATATAAAACTTGAACTCCCAGCCCACTTGTTCAACACAAGTATTTGATTTCTCTACAACAGATCTCGTCGATGTCTAATTTCCGTCAAATAACGATATTCCAAGTCAATTTTCAGTTCATTTACAAACAGCCTCGCTAATTCAATAAGTGAGTATTGGTTACAGAGAAATGAGGAGATCAATTGAGACGCCCGTGAAGTATAAGCGTAAATTACACGCGCCCGTTGTTCCCGAACATTCAATATAAATTATATCGTGAATCTAGTTTGTTGTTGGTCGCTGGGAGCAAAATATAAAGCAATTAAACTTTGAGGGGCATCTTTAAGGATTCCTTTCATTACTCGACCTGTTTCTTAAGTCATCCCGGTGACATCCAGAAAGTCCTAAGCTCGATGGCTTATTTATTCGTTTTAATTTTAATTAAAAATATAAATTTTATATTACATTGCATAGTTTTCTAAGAATCCCTTACAGAATTAGTATTTCACTTAATTTTGTACCACGCGATGTCCTGACCTACAGTGATTTAGTCTGTTATGTAATAACGGTTCCCGAGCACACCAACACGCAATAACACGCAGTGTGCACTCTCACTGCAGAAACTAACTTAAAATTTCAAAAGCTTTTAGCCATTATTCTAAAGTGGGAGCTTTATCTTTGAAAGTTCAGCAGTTGAAAGTGTTCTTGTCGTCCCGTCCCTCGTCTCTCGTGCCAGTAGTTAGCGGTAAGTGAGCAGTCGACAGTCGGTAACGCAGTTAGGGAACACTGCGAGGACCATTAGACCATCAAATCGCTACAAGTAATTTTGTTATCAAACGAGAGCTCCATCTTCACAGTGAATAGACGAAAATATTTGATTTTAACCTTTTGTATTGCGTTGTATTGTTATTGTAGGATTGCGTTTTGAGTTTATCAATTTCACAATATTTCGCGGTAATACCTATCAACTAATATAATAATAGCTTTCAGATACTTACTATAATAGCTTTCAGATACTTATTACATATTAAACTCTATTTTGAAATTAATGAATAAGCGTAATTACATATGAGCATGTCTCAAAGACCAGTAATATACCGTCTCTGTATCGCAAATATTTTCTCTTTATCTCTGGCTATAAATATTGCTAAACTAGCGAAGTAATCCTTTTAGCTGTCGGAAATGGCCGTTTCCAATATATCAGAGTGAGACAAATTACAGTAACACTCGGACGGGCCGGCGGTGTGCGCACGCGCCGCGCCCCCCCCCCCCTCCGCCCCGCGCCGCCCCGCGCCGCCCTCGAGGAGACAAGGCCGCCCAAAGAACTATCAATCATTGTTAACGATTTGTTTACAACTGGTATTACGGTTGCCTCTAAATAGCACGTTAATTTCCTCCAGACTCTTTCATTGCTTGATAATGTACTCATTTACGATCGTCTAAAGTAATTAGATAACAACAACTCTATGGTTCGTTTGTTCTGCTTAAATAGATGACTGAGAAACTGACGAGAGATGATGAGACTGATGAGAGATGACTGTGAGTATTGCGGGGAACTGAGGTAGCCGTTGGTGTCGTAAATGGTTTTTTTTTATTCAGGATTTTTTTATTTTTGATTTATATCAAATAGAAAAAAAGAATCGTTTTATTTATAAAATTCCAAAATTTAAAGTACCACTCTGTTCCGCTTTAATTAAATTCGAACTAAAGGCCTGATTCAATAATTTGACTCCTCAGACATTTCATACTTCAATGTGATTTAGTAAAATGCCTTTATAATTTTACTGCCTCTTTCCATAAAATGTTAATATCCTTCAAATAAAGTTAATGTATGCATAAAGAAATGTTAATTCGTCCTATAATATAAGTATCACGTATAATAAAAAAAACAGCTTTACGCTGTATCCCGAATAGCTGAGTAGTCAAAGACAACCTAGTGTCAAGACACTCCATTGACAGAAAGAATAAAAAAACACAAATAAATGTTTTTTTTTTAGCTTCACGCTTCATCCTTGGCGGGGTAGTCAGAGAGTACGGAGCGCCAAACGCTACGGTGCCTGCATACCTCTTTCGCCTCGTCCACAGTCATTATTCTCTTCATGCATGCCCTTCAGGGGGTCCTCATACTTTTTACGTGACCTTCCTCCAGTATCTTCGATACTGCGTTTTCGAAGGTCAACCGAGGTCTCTCCCGATGGAGAAAGGAGCTACAAATGATTATTTTCTTAGAAATAAATTGATTTTTACAGTTCGCTCAACTTTATAAGTGTTACAAAATTATTAAAACATATGACCGCTAGAATAAAATTCATTTTTTTTAATCATATCTGTTACAGCAAAAACGAAATTAAATTCGTTCAGGAAATAGCACCATTTTCCACAAAAGTAAACAATTTCTTACACAAAGTAATGAAATAGTAATAGCCCGCTGACGGCGACCGGCGACGGCGACCGGGCCCTCAAAGGGGAGCTCACTCGTATAGAGGCGAGTTTAAAATGAAAACTTCTTATATTTTAATTACGAGGACGTTAGAGATGAACGTTACAGCTTAATGAGGCTTTCGCGAATATAACGAGACCGCATATGACTGACTTTATGGATTACAAGAACCATATATATGACAGAAATAAATTTATTTAGAGTTACGTCATTTTATAATGAATAAGTTAAATATTAATCATATAATATGATAAGTAGCATCGATATACAACTAACATTGATATTCAGTACAATCTCAAATTGGGCCTACTTTACCTTGCGTCATGTGAAAACATTGCGAATTGTGCGGGATTAGTGAAACTGTGAAATTAGTTTTGGATTAGCTCGCGTCACTCTTGTGGAATTAATCACTTAAGCAGTATTAGTAGAGTTCGGCAGAAACAGTAACAGCTGCGGCCGGTCGTGGCGCAGTGGGACAGCGTCTGACTGAGCGTTCAGCTGTGTGATATATATATATATATATATATATATATATATATATATATATATATATATATATCCCCACACCCACAGAAACCACCCAGAATATATATATCTCACTCTCGTAAGACAAAGGCGTATCACTCAACACGCAGTCTCGAATTCAATGGAAAGCGAAGTACGGAGTGTCGTGACACTAGGTACTTTCTTTCTACCCTGCTAGGCGGGAGAAAAGCGTGAAGCTTAAAAGAAAAATTAGTGCTCGGAAGTTACTATCATGTTAGACGCGTACGCAGTAACGGAGATAAAGAAAGAGCAATTATATATCATCTTATTTAGTTACAACTAGACGCTATACTTCAATATACAATTGAAAACGTCAACACAATCATCCACCACGATATTTTTCCCTGAAAGGAGACGAGTAGAATACAACTCCCCTCCGCTGCTGGGTAGCGTCCCGTAAGGCGGGTATCCCAGTCATTTAGTGGTAGGAAATTAGTCCTCCGACTGGCTCGTGACTACTTATGATAAAAACAACCCACTAAAAATCTCATGATGTGCTCCAGTGCGATGTCATGTAAGCCCGCTTTCCCTAATCCCACCCTTCCTTTCCCTCAGAGTGTAGCGTTTCCGATCACCTTTCACTTCCGTCCCAAGGCCGGCAACGCATCCACAACTTTAACGTAGTGGATGTTCATTGGCGAAGGCTCTTACCATTAGGTGGCTCGTCTTTTACTATAAAAAAATCAACATGAGGGATATCACAATAAATCTTAAATGCTTTGCAAGACATAATTCGTAAAATATATATATTTAAATGAATATGTAACAAAATGCAAATGATTGAAAAAGATATTATTAGCTCCTCAAGGCCAACGTGTCCAACGTCCGCTATCACCGCAACTCTGATTAAGTCCCCGTTGATCGAAATGTTTCGAAAACACATTAAAAATAACTCGCCGTGTGTTTTCAAAACAACGTCGTTTAAATACACTATTGCACCTAAATTCGGAGTTGGTCAGTACCCGCATGTTCCACCTTCACAATGTAAGCCTACAATGTATAGCATTGCTCTAATCACCTATTGTGCGGCGCGTGCGATGTGCTCGCGAGGATATTGACTGGTCTTAATGGGCTTTAGAATTTAACAATTTGTTTTGTTTATTTATTAATTGTAATTAAGCTACTCGATCGCTCTTGGTGATGCTATCGAGGTCTTAAGGCAGTTGATTTGCTTTGTTTAAATATATCAATAAACATCATATACGTATTACCTGCGGACTGCATGTGACTGCAGATGTAGATGCAACAACATAAACGTATAAACGATTGTATTTAAAATAGGCACATTTTCTTCATAGATTGGATTAGATGCAAACGTAAACTAAGACACTACCATTTACCATTCACCATTTGTAACACATACCAGCTCTATTGGCTAAAAATACAGAAAATATTTGCAAGTTTTGTGACTACAACGTGTTAGGGCGCACACAGGCGTATAGCAATTTTGGCGTTATTCTTAAATTTCCTTTTGGAAAACGAAGCATTCTTTTGTAACTCCAAAGCGTTCGCTCCGGTCGTTGCGAGAGCGCGCGTCCCTTACTGCTCTAACTTTTATGGGATTTATTAAATTTTGTAAGAACGAAATATTTCACCATTATTAATTTTGAAACAACCCTAAAAGAGCATGTTAAACGAATTGTTTCGTCGACGTCTCAGTTTTGTTTAAAAATATTTGAAATTTTAACTTTAAAAAAATTTAAACGCATTGGGCATCAAACCCGCGCCTCTTGTCTTATAGTAGAACACATGGCTAAGCGTTCAGGGTGATTGGGTGATTTCCAAGAGGCACGGGCTTAATAAACAAAAACCTAAAGTCACTGTTCTTACAGTACAGTACAGAAATTCTACATTATATTACATACGGTCGAGTGGGAATCTAACTATCTAAGTATCTAACTAAATCAGACGGCATCCTTCTACGCCGCTTTGGGCTCACTCAGCCAAAAATACTTAGCATATCCCGGATGAATTAAACAACGCGTAAAATAAAAGAAATTGCGATAAACATTTGGTTTTAAACATATTACAAAAAAAATTAGCCTTACATTTGGCTCTGGCCCTATTCAGACAACCAGATCCGAGTTCACAGTTTGCGGTGTGGAAAGTAGATGATAGTTTTCTCTAAACCATGTCTTGTTGTCTTCAGCGTTATTCAGTTAAAGAGCTAAAAAGCAAAAATTTAATTCCTTTATTTTGCATAAATTAGTTTTTGGCTAAGTATGAAATAAACAAACACTTCAATTTAGCGCCTGAAGAATTCAAAACTTCTTATAATTTGAGACAGTGAAAGCGTTGTGAAAAGTCATAGATATTATGATAATTCCCATATACAATAATTCGTAAATACAGACAATATTTAAAGATAATTTTCTAAGTGTGATCGATTAATTCAACAAATTTAATCATTTCTTACACAAATGCTACTTTTGCAAATTGGCCCAACCTGCCTTCTTAGTTTACTTCCAGCTCTCGGGGTTGTCATAGCATGTAGTGTAGTAGACATTCAAAGTAAATGGTAACCAATACGAAGCTGTCAAATTATAGTTATAAGAGATTGAAATGCGTCCAGTATTCGTTTAGGAGTTACGGCAGACAATAAAACAATAAAAATTATAAAGAAATCATATTTTTCGTTTCCTCTTCAGTGGTTTTGCAGTTTTATCGTATATTTTGGTAAGAAATAAGAGTAAATTAATTGAACTTCAATTATATTGAAATTATATCTGTTCTAAAATCTTTACACTTATATTATCAATAATTTACTGCGCATTGAGTTTGTAAAATAATGGTTCTGAAGTGTTGGTGAGATGTTCCTTTGCTGCTGACAATGCCTTCATCAGTGGGCGGCTACAAGGGAGGGTAAGACGCGACAGGCGTAAACTGTGAACGCATTGTTACAGCGCCTTCGACCGACTGCATTCAGATGGGGGTCGGGGTGCTCTCAAACGAGGCATAATGCTCATTTCTATGGAACTACCTTATATACCGGTATTCAATACGTAATAACACATAACTAAACGTCGAGTTTAATTCTATGTAATGGCTTTTATTTATCGTTTCCCTTAATCTGAAGTGCACCTTACGTTACCTACAGTTATAGATCTTTCTGTCTGTCTGTCTAGATGGCTGTCACGACAGAAATGATAACAAATTATAATTAAAAGAAACTCCTAAGAATTCCATTGCTTAACTGACCGAGTGTCCCACTTGACGTTACAATAACACAAAATATAACGTAATTATTACTTAAAACTATAATATCTGAGGTTAGGTGAGGCTTTAGGTGAAAAAGGAAGTGACTTATCACAAGATTATTTTTGGCATTTTTCCTTGCGAAATGTGGGACATGTTTATGCGCAAAAATACCTTAGAAATACATTTTTCGTTCATTATCAAATATATCAAATTTCGCAAATAAATTTCCTAATATAAAATGCGTCATCGACCATAAACGCAAGTGTATGTCGTTCGGAGTAAGTCAGTGCTGCCTGCTGCGTAATTACTCACACCAAAACGTAAAATGAAGTCGATTCATTATTGTAAATAACATTCATATGTATGCATGCGTGTATGTTTGTATGTATTTATGTTTGTATGAGTGTAGGCTATTACTGATTCATTTATGAAAGGAAAGCGTTTTAAATATAAACAAATGCACTAATATTTGTTACGAAGGTATCGCGATGACGGTGACCGTCTTTGTTTCAATACTTTTGAAATATACATCAAAATTGTAATAAGATCTTTGATTTTCGCAATTTACACAAAACACACTTTTTACATACACATTATATAAAAACTGTTTTAACAGGATTAATCGTGTATGTTTTGGTATTCGAAAATACATTTTTAGAAACCGCCGACGCAGACGTTACAAATACTTCACTATAACTGTGACCACGGACTACTGTAATGTGTTCGAAGCGCACTGGACGTATCGAACACGAATTGTATTTTTGAATACCAAAATATACGCGATTAATCCGTTTACAATAGTTTCATTTAAAATATACAAAAATATTGTTTTAGCCTATTTTACAAAGATTATAGGCATTTAATATAGTTCTAGCTGTATTCTATACTACTCTACTACCAGAGGATTCGACCGTCAACATATAACAAGAGTTATATGTATATTCTAAATAATTCATCTGGTTAAAGCATTCATCTTTATTTTTCATACTATGTGTATAGTGGGGTTTTAGGGTTTTTTTTGTATATTCTGAGAATAAATAAACCCGTACCGATATGATTGTTTTTATTATTTCTATTTAAAGATTAGTTCAGGATAACGGATATTTTGTTTTCCTTCATAATGAGTGTAATCTCCCAACATCTAAGTAGACCGCTTAGTAAATCTAACCATTTAGTAAACAATTTCTTTTAAAGAAATGTTTAAACTCAACACGAAACAAGCGAACATACTTTAAGATTTTCTTATATTATTTAAATTCATACATACATATATAGATAACTAACAATAATAACACTAACAATAATAAATAATTGATAATAAATAAATGGTGCAATGTGCGCGAGCTGAGAACGGAGTGTTCAAACACTATGTTCTCTTTGCCCACCCTGCTATGCGGGAAAAAACGTGAAGAAAAGTACATGCATTCTCTTTTTTTTTCTAAAAAGTGAATTACTCACAAAGATTGGAAAGAAATTTGTGAGTAATCAATGTAATTTGAGTGTGACGGTTTTTTTTATTTTAAGAATGGAAATCATTTTTGAAAAAAAAACGTATAAAAATTTGAACGCAACGGGATTCGAACCCGCGCCTCTTGGAACCGTCCAAGATTTAGGATTAGAAACATTTTTTCAAAAATGTTTTCTAATCCTAAGTGTGGAATAACACTTTAAAAATAGTAAATATTAAGAATGGAAATCACATGTAGACCATGATGTCATATGTCGATAAGTCAAATAACATGTGGACCATGGTGGCATGTGTACATGGGTGAAATCACATGTGGATCATGAAGTCATATTTTTTAGCTTCACGCTTATTATGCCGCATAGCAGGGTACAGAAAGTGCTTATTGTCAAGACACACCGTACTTCGCTTTCCACCAAATTCTAGACATTACGTGTTGAGTGGTGGAACACTTTGTCTTTACTAGAGCGAGGAAGTGAAAATGATTTAAATATAATAACTGCCCCGAGTGGGGGTCGACTGACCGGAAGTCATGTGTGGATTTTTTTCGATGTGTAGTATGCTGTTGGTCCTACCGGCCTTAACAGCGTCATTTTGGGGGGGGGCTGTGAGGCAGGAACTTCGACTTGTATACACCGTTTGTAGTGGGGGACTTGTCTATCTGGATCAGACTTATTGGCATCGGGCAGTTACTCAACTGGGATCTCATCTCCACCGGCGGGGATGGTGAGAGTAGAGTATATGCTTGTGAGTGTGTGTGACTTTACCTACCAGCCTCTTCTAATAGAATGTGTCAAGGCTTGCGGGGTCATATATGGATATACGAATTCACATGTGGACCATGATGTCATATGTGGATGTATGAAATCACATGTGGATGTGTGAAAACACATGTAGACCATGGTAACATATGTGGATGATGAAAAACACATGTGGATCATGATGTCGTGTGTGAATGAATGCATTCTCATATAGTAAAACAAAGGAATAGGTGTAGTAGTAGTGAGGTCACGGAGGCCAAGCCGTGAGCGGACCCTAGTGACCCGGGTGGCCGTGTATGTATGGCCGTGTATGTATGGCCGTGTATGTATAAGTGACGTTCCATCTGCAAAAAAAATTGGTACGGCTATTTTAAAAAGCTCATTACTTCAAAATCTTTTTGTCTTTAACATTTGGAGAAATAATAATTTAGTAAAAATATTATTTGATATGAATGAATGTCTTCAATTGTTTTCTGATTTTTTTTGTATACCAATTGATATTAATAAAATTCATTTTGAAACTCATTTTGTGAATACAGTTTTAAAATATAAATATTTTTTAATTTATACAAAGGATATTAGTAAAGTCAATTAAAAGAACACCGTGTAGAGCATTGTACTTAAGGTACATATTACTGAATAATAAATTACGATAAAGAATTATAAATTAAGTCAATATTTCAAAAAACATTCACGTAAGTGCGCTGGCAGAGTGCGCGTCCACTCGGGTACTTTGCTCACAAACAGGCGCATGGTCATTGTATTTAGATTGCCGCCGCCACGCCCGCTACTGGACTACATTTTTGGTATCATTGTCATCACTATATATCTAACCCAATCTATATTAGACTAATGATAATAATAATCAATTTATTACGAAAATAGGTTTAAAGTGTATACGATTGTATCTATCTATATTCACCCTGTAATCGACTCGCCTCTTAATATACGCCTTCTCTAACATCTTCCATTGGCCCTGTCACGCGTGTCCCTCCTCCATTTTGGTCCTATAGTCAGATTAATCAAATCTTCCTATCTAGTATGCTGCCCCCTGTGACTTCACTTGCCAGCCCTATGATACCCTTCTTTTACCATTTGGGTCCGTTTACTCGCCGTGCCTCGTCTGTTGTCGTCCATCGTGAGCCCTGTCCATTTCCATTTTGCTTCGTCTGTTTACGTTATTATGTCCATAAGTTTTGTTTCAAAACACCAAAATTATTAAAGAATTTCGTAGAATAAATTCATTTTAAAATTTCACCCGCTTCTCTTTATTGTCTGCAGTGTTACATTTTACCTTGTACTGCCAATGACTATTTCAAAGTTCATGTTAACACAGCAACGTTGTAACTAGTAAAAATATACAGAATTAAAATATAATTTTTACTTATAAATATTTCTAAATACAACTTCAGACTTTTTCGTTCGAAATTCATTTACATTTAAAATATAGCCTTATATTGCGATATTGCCATCCGCGGGGCAGCCCTATTCGACATGATCCTGTACACTGCGCGCGTAATAGCTAACTAACGAGAACACTTAATAATTGCCGATAGAATCTCCGCAACCGAGCCAACGACGCGGTGTATCGGGCTTTGAGGGTTGTAGTTCACGTACGAAGACCGTTGGGCAGGAAATGTGTCCATTATAAAGTTAGATAAACATTTTAACATGAAGAAAATTTTACAATGCTATTTTAAGCCTCTTCTCACTGGTCGATTCGCTTATATATATATATATATATATATATATATATATATATACATATATATATGTATATATATATATATATATATATATATATATATATATATATATATATATATCCTAGTGTTATCACTATTTTTAATCTAAATGTACTGTGTAGCCATCATCAGGGTATCAGTATTAACATAATAACGTAAACCTCTCTAAAAAAAAAAGTAAAGACGGAAAGTGAAAAGCGAACGGCATGCTAACATCTGCGGTACTCTGTATGTCTGTGCGTATCACACGACACCCAATAATATTCCATAACATATGGAAAGAGTCAAAAGACACATTTGCTCTAAAGGCAAAGGCCATTACGATAAACAAGGACGCGAACGGAACGAACGGCGTTTAATTACAAACGCGGTGATAGTTTGATTCCCGTTCATTTTCTCGCCCTGGTAAGCGTGGCATAGATATTGGCTACTAATCATATTCTATCTCTAAATCGTGCTAAGGTGAATGGAGATACGTAATATTAGATTTTCTCTTACAACCGAAAAAATGCCTCTCATGTTAATATAATACACAAATCTATTAAAACTTCACTACAAACTACTCCCCATATAGTAATCGGGAATAATAAACCATTCAGAAAGGGGTATCTTCCGACTGCATAGAGCTGTGGACAAAGGACAGGCAGCCAGCAGTGCCGGCGTGGCGTCTCCCACGTGCAAAGCGCAAGGCGTCACGTTGCGGCCTTCCTTCTTGCGATGCAACCCGACGCGGCCACTACCGACTACCTAATTGTTGCGTTTTCGATACTATATACAGCATGTATCGAATTATAATATATCATTTTGTTTACTTTATCAAAACACCAAACTCGATGAGTTTTATTTATTACCTTATACTATAGTAAAGTATGCATTTTCAACACATACCGATATTCAAATTTCTACTCGGGTCGGGTCGATTGTTTAGGTAAAATATGTATTTTTGTATTTTTACGAAAATTTAATATGAACAAATAATTATTTTTTACATTATAACAGGTGCAATCTTGCAATATTTCATAGAGATTAAAATAAGTCCAAGCTACAAGGAAAATTAGAAAGAGACTTGGGATTTTCTATAAAGATTACATTTTACAGCGGGTTAAAAGATAAAAATAAGCAGCCGCAAATCTCAGGGTGGTCTGACAACATAGTGTCAAGACGGAATGTCTGGACCGCTTTTCGTCTAAATTGAAACACTGAATGCTGAGTGGCGGCGGGTTTGTCTTACCTCTGTCTTTTCTTGGAATCGAACCCACAACCAGACGCTGCCTCACTGCACTACGATATCTTCAAAAGATAAAAATGGGAGTGTTATATATAATATTATCCGTATTTCCTCTTATATTACTTTTAAATTATCTATAACACGATCATGGGTGACCACTCTGTATATGGTGGTAGCCTGTCGCGGCGTCGCGCGTCCGCCAGCAAGTGTTCCCGGAAGGTAAGGCGAGCGCACTCAACGCGTCGGTTACCCGATTCGACAAAATTAGTAACTCCGCGAAAACGCTCCGTTTACATTGTAACCTTTTGTTTACGACATTATTTAACGATTTCTGACAATTCCTATAATACTAATGTGTATGATGTTATCGTCACGTCTGTAATAAAATATAAAATAGTTATGAAATATTTGTAAATACCAAAACTTTTAATAATCTATATTTTATTAAGTTATATTTATAATCCAACAGCAGTATTTAAAATTTATGTATGTAGATATATTACTTTAGATTCCAAGATATATATCTCTTCAGTATTAGCAAGTCACGTTTAAACTGTTATCGTGATGATTACAAATAAAAACGTGACTGAAGAAAGTTTGAGGGATCTTACGAGTTTAAGTAATGAGATAAGACATGATAGATAGGCGCGATCGTTTCGAACCAATTTATTAGCCTATTTTTTTTAGTTTCAAGCTTTTTATCCCGCATAGCAAGGTAGACAGAAAGTACCCAGTGTCAAGCCACTCCGTACTTCAATTTTCCACCGAATTCGAGACATTGCGTGTTGAGTGGTGGAACTCAACGCCGTAATTTTTTCTACCATAGCGAGAAAGCCACTCTTCCGAGTGGGGATCGAACCCACAACCGATTGCGTTACAGTCAGACGCTGTCACACTGCGACACGACCGGACAAACACAACTAATTATAAAAAAAAATCGATAATCGGATACGTTAAAAATATAACAAGCAATTAAGTTTAGGCACTTAATAAGTTCCAAGTGATTTAATTATTGTATACTTGAAATATTTAGCAGTATCTAAATAATATTTAATCAATATTTTTTTAAATGAAACTATTTTAAACGGATTAATCGCGTATATTTTGGTATTTGAAAATACATTTTGGACACCAGACGTTTCGAACACTTTACAGTAGTCCGTGGTCACATCTTTATACTGATCTGTATAGATTTAATATCAATTATACTTTCTTTGAGTGCAGTACAAATTAATGAAAAATTAAAAATTTCATTACTCGTATGTATATCCTAACGCCACTGCAGCCAGACAAAGCCTACAATAATGTTATACTAATAATATTTTCTCTCAATATCTCTAAGCTTGGTTGTTTCAAACACGAAGGATTTTGATGCAATTTTTATTAACGGATAGAATGATTTTTGGAGAAAATTAATATATTTTTTTTATTACGGTATACGATAGATTAAAAGAATGTATCATTTTTTTCTGTCAAAGACAATTTAGTGTCAAGACACCACGTTAACGGTCTTCCACTTGAAATAAAGAGGTTTAGTGGCGAACTCAACGCCGCACTTTGTCTCACCAGAGAGGAGTAATGAAAATACATTTTAAATATTTTTTATATACTTTCCGATCAAGAATCGAACCTACAACAAACCACGTTTATAGTAAGACGCTGACCCACTGCGCCACGATAGCCTCATGGGGCTCGTGTACTATAGAATTGCATATTTAAAACAAAACAAAAGTTCGCAATGGTCTATCTCCTGAGAATGACCCATAGTAATAAATTTTACATTTTACATATTTACATTTGCTACTATGGATACTACTCTATGGATTGAAATATGAAACAATTCTAAGTACATAATACTTTATATGTTGGTTAAGTCCCACACGCGGCGCGGGCGACAGCGCTCTAACATAAAGTAAAAGAAGTTGCACTCGTTAAAAACAAAGTTAGAAAGATGATGGAACGTCGTAAAACCTTCAGTTCCGATTTGGCACCGACCGGCGACGGTCGTGTGACAATATTGGGGCACCCCCCTTCTCGATTGTGCGTCCGAGCGCTGCTTTTCGTTCCGTTGTGCGTCAGTGACCAGTGTTCCAGAGTGTCGCCGCTGTGAGGACCGCGCCGTGCCGTGCCCCGTGTGCTGTACTGCGCGTCGTCTAGCTGTGGTTGGCGGTTCTTGGAGTAAGTGTTCACAGTTGTCCTTACACACCCCCGTTCACCAAACGGGCATACTTAGTGTTTTTAGTGCCACACACCCTCCCCCGCCGAAAGGTGAGGGGAGACATTAATCTCGTCGCCGCCGCCAAAATGGAGGGCCTCTCGAAGGAGGACCTCTTCAGGTACTTACGTACCTTTCACGCCGAGGCCTACGATGGCCTCCGAAATTTTGCTTCCGCGAAGGAGAGCCCGCGCTCCCCCGACGCCGGCCCGAGCGCCGCCGAAGTGCCCCGAGGCACTATTAGGACGCGTGCGACGTCCCCCGAGCGGGACTCTAGTTCCGCGTCAGAAATGGACGTGTCAGGCGCCGAGTCGGACACGTCCTCTCAGGATTTTGAGACCGTAATCTCAAAATCAGCAAAGAGGAAGGCGAAAAAGGCCCCTCAGGCCGTCGCGCCTTCGAAAGCGCGTAAACCCGACGCGCAAACGTCGGCCGTGCGGGCTTCACCCGCCCCCGCGTCTACCAAGCCGCTTCCCCCGACCGCTCCGGTGTCCGCGCACACCGCAACGGGCCCTCGCCCCGCGCCGGCCCCGCGTGCCGCTCCCCTTGCGCCCTCTGCGCCCGGTCCTCGCCCTTCAGGCGCAGCGACCGGTAATCAACAACCGCCTCGCCCTAAACTACCGCCGCCGGTCTATATTCAAGAGAAAGGACGGTGGAACGAAGTATCCGCGTGGATGCTGTCTAATAAAGTGGCGTACAGCTCCGCGAGGCTGACGTCCATCGGAATAAAAGTCCAGGTCCCGTCGGCCGCGGACCACCGCGCCTTAACCCGCCGCATGCGAGAAACAAACGTGGGTTTCCACACCTACGCCCTAGAGGAGGAGAAAACCCTCCGCGTCGTCATAAAAGGCGTCCCCCGCGAATTGGACGCCGAGTACATAGAGAACGACCTTAAGTCGCGGCTTCCGGTACGCGAAGTTCACCGCATGTACAACATGCGCACAAAAGTAAAGTATGACAGCATACTTGTAGTGTTGGATAGAACAAATGAAGGCAAGGAGGTCTTCAACCTCCGGTCCATTTGTAACCTGACGGGGATCCGCGTGGAACCCCCCCGGTATAAAGGCTTAATAGGGCAGTGTCACCGCTGCCAAAACTACGGGCACTCGGCCAAGCACTGCCACGCGCGTCCGCGCTGTGTAAAGTGCCTGGACGACCACGCCACCGCGGAATGCCCGCGGAAAATTCCCGACCCGGAAATTCCTCCCAGCTGCGTCCTCTGCGAGACGCAGGGTCACCCCGCGAACTATCGCGGCTGCGTCCGCGCCCCGCGCAGGCGCACTGGTAAAGGAGGGTACCGAAAGAGGACCTTCCCCTCTCGCCAGTTGGAGCAACCGAAGGAGCCCTCAGCTCCGGAGGTATTTACACCGGCTCCACCTCCAAAGGTGAACGCGTGGTTCAAGCCCACGCCACCTCCAGCAGCGGCACGTGTTGCGGTGCCGGCTGCGACTCGCGCACCGACGGCCCCGCGGCCCTCCCCGCGCCCGCAACCCCCTCAGGGTAGTCCCGCGAGCGACCTCTCGCTCGTTATGGACTTTGCCGGCGCGCTAAATTTCACCGAACTCGGCGTGTTCGCGACTAAGCTGCGCAACACGAACGGGAATAATATGGCTCGCCTACAAGCGGTATGCGAGCACGCCACTCTTCTGGAAGCCATCGTAGGCTTCCAGGCTAAATAAATTCCAAAATTAAATAATTAGATGGCGGTCAATAATAGTTTTACCCCCCGGCCCGCTGATTCGCGTCTCGCGCGCGTAAAACCATTAGCCCTAAAAATCGCGACATTCAACGCAAACGGTGTCAAAGGCCAGAAAGAGCTTATGAGTGAGTACGTCCACTCAAGACAGTTAGATTTCTTCTGTATACAAGAGTCCTTTCTTAAACCTAGCGTTCGCTCTCCTGGCATTGCGAACTATAGGATTGTGAGGAATGATAGGGCCACCGCAAAAGGTGGCACTATGATTTATTACAATAAGAAACTACATTGTATACCGCTAGACCCTCCGTCGCTTGCTAACATCGAAGCGTCAGTGTGCCAAATTCATATGACAGGCCATCAGCCAATAATCATAGCCTCGGTGTATCTATCGCCGAACAAACCAATAATAGAAAGCGACATCAAGTCGCTCTTAGACATGGGTGACTCAGTCCTTCTGACTGGGGACCTACATTGTAAACACATCAGCTGGAATTCGTCGAAAACCACGAAAAGAGGTAAGGCTCTCGACGAAATAGCTGTCAAATACAATGCGGCCGTCATCGGCCCCCCCACCCCCTCCCGCTTTGGCCCCTCAGGCACGCCGGAGGTGTTAGATATTGCGATCCTTAAGAATGTTGCCCTCTGGCAACACTCTATCGAATCGCAGCCGGAACTAGATTCGGATCATAGACCGGTGCTAATTAAACTAGGCACGGAGCGCCCCTCAGGCCCTCCGACCAAAACAATTACAGACTGGAAGAAGTTCGCAAAGCTTCTTCGAGCCAACAATTCTCCACTTAAGGAGCTAATTCCAGGCATCACTGACTCGGCTGATTTAGCAATAGACGCGGCTAATCAATTCTCAGATTACATACACGATACGATCCTCAGCTGCTCTAAAGAGATTACAAACGTACCGCAAGGACGATTTGAAATCTCAGAAAAGCTCAGGAGGTTAATAAGGCGTAAAAACGCCGCAGCCAGACGACACGACACATACCCGACAGACGACAACCGTAGAGAGTTAAACAGGTTGAGGAGGAGCGTTCGACACGCGTTCGACATGCTCCGCGGTGAGTCGTGGGACAAGAGACTAGAGGGACTCGCGCCTTCGCACCAGGCTTTCTGGGCGCTGTCGCGAGCCTTCAGGTCGGACGGTCTCGTGACTATGCCACCTCTCATTAGGCCCGACAATTCTATCGCCGCCGATGACACTGAAAAAGCGGAATGTTTAGCCGACAGTTTAGAGGCTCAATGTTCCCCCAGCGATCAGCCTTGCGACCCGGACCACCTAGCGAAGGTGGACTCCGAGGTTGCAACCTGGGCTTCTCTACCTCCCTCAGGTGAACCGCTTCGCCCAACCTCCGCCGGTGAGGTTCAAAATATCATTAAGAACCTGAAAGACAGGAAGGCCCCGGGGCCCGACGGTCTTAATAACAGGATGTTAAAAACGTTACCGGCCCAGTTCGTGTCCTGACTAGTTACTCATTTTTAATTGCCTCCTCAAATCGTGTACCTTCCCCGATCAATGGAAGGAGGCCCTAGTCAGAGGTAGTCCGACGCCGAACAAGCCGAGGAATCTCCCCAGCAGCTACAGGCCTATCAGCCTGCTGAGCTGCCTAGGTAAAATTTACGAGAGGATAATTCTCATTAGACTCTCCGAAGCGGTAGAGACGAAACGTCTGCTCTTAGACGAGCAATTCGGGTTCCGCAAGGGCCACTCCGCCGTACACCAAGTGCATCGGCTAGTAGAACACATAGCCAGATATAATGTTAGATACCGTGCCCGCAGCTCCACTGCGGCCATTTTTCTCGATATCGCGAAAGCGTTCGATAATGTTTGGCATAGCGGCTTGTTTTACAAGCTGCACAATGCCGGCCTCCCGGATCATTTAATTCGCGTCCTCAAGGACTATCTCTCAAACAGATATTTCCGTTTTAAAGTGGAAGGTACACTCTCCACTCCCCGCCTAATTCGCGCCGGAGTCCCTCAGGGCTCCACGCTCTCTCCTATTCTGTATGCGCTGTACACCAGCGACATACCGAGAGTCGACAATGTCCATCTGGCTATGTACGCCGACGACACCGCCCTATACACCACTTCCCGCCACTCCTTCGTCATTGCCGAGAGACTCCAGGCGGCCGCCGACGCCCTAGGCGCTTGGTACCGCAAATGGAGGATCGAGGTCAATCCCGAAAAGAGTGCCGCGGTACTGTTCCCTCGACTTAAACATGAAACGGTCTCTACCGTATACCTAATTAACAAGCCAATTCCGTGGCAAAAACATTTTAAGGACCTCGGAGTCACTCTAGACTCCCAACTCTCCTTCAGAAAACACATTAGTCGAGTGTGTAATAAAGCCCGCTTCTATCTCCATAGATTGCACCCCTTAATTTGTAAACGCAGTAAAATGTCACTTAGAAATAAGCTGACATTGTATAAAACCTGCATTAGGCCCGTCCTCACGTACGCTTGTGTGGCGTTCGCGCACACCGAGCTTAAACCACTTCAAGTGGTTCAAAACCGCTTTCTACGAATCGCATCGGGTTCCCCTGGTACGTTCGTAACATAGACTTACATAAGGATTTCGAACTGGAATCGATAAAAGAGTTCTGCAATGGCCTAGCCAAGCGCTATTACGAGCGCGCAGACACTCACGCAAATCCCCTCGTCGTACGGGCGTGCGATTACGCCCCGTCCGCGCATCCTAAACTTAGACGCCCGCGTAGCGTCTTATTAGACCCCGATGACCCCATCACGGCAGCTAATGGAAAAATGTTAGGTAGGAAACACTCCACCAACACCACACACAAACACCGCCGTCGTCGGAAACGACGGCGAAGTCCAGCTTACGTCACGGCCCGTCCGCGCGTTGGCGCGGCCGGGTCCAACGGTTAGGGACTGTAATAGGCTCCCTTAGAATAGTTAAAAAATTCCCCCAGTCGCGACTTCACGCCGCGGCTGGCTTGTGTTTTTAGAGTAGGGAAAAATCCCCCGCCCGCTCGCCGACCGCAAGCCGAGGTTCGAGCCCCGCAGGGGGCGCCCTTGCGGTCGCCGGCTTCCTCTCAAGCAGACACGTCAGTGCTTGCTAATACTTCGCAGGGCTAGAGTACCCTCTTCCCTCCCCCTCCCGGTGTCGCTGTAAAGACCATTAAGGTCAACAGCATTTAACTCAATGACAGAAAAAAAAAAAAAAAAAAAAAAAAAAAAGTATTTGGTATTTGTTAATGTCAAACTATATCTATTTTTCCTAATGTTTTCACAACTAGCTTCACGCTTTTATCCCGCGTAGCAGGGTAGGCAGAAAGTACCTAGTGTCAAGACACTCTGTACTTCGCTTTCCACTGAATTCGAGATATTGCGTGTTGAGTGGTGGAACTCAACGCCGCACTTTGTCTTACCAGAGTGAAGAAGTGAAAATAATTTAAATATAATCACTCCCCCGAGTGGGGATCGAACCCACAACCGATTGCGTTACAGTCAGACGCTGTCACACTGCGACACGACCGGACAAACACAACTAATTATAAAAAAAATCGATAATCGGATACGTTAAAAATATAACAAGCAATTAAGTTTAGGCACTTAATAAGTTCCAAGTGATTTAATTATTGTATACTTGAAATATTTAGCAGTATCTAAATAATATTTAATCAATATTTTTTTAAATGAAACTATTTTAAACGGATTAATCGCGTATATTTTGGTATTTGAAAATACATTTTGGACACCAGACGTTTCGAACACTTTACAGTAGTCCGTGGTCACATCTTTATACTGATCTGTATAGATTTAATATCAATTATACTTTCTTTGAGTGCAGTACAAATTAATGAAAAATTAAAAATTTCATTACTCGTATGTATATCCTAACGCCACTGCAGCCAGACAAAGCCTACAATAATGTTATACTAATAATATTTTCTCTCAATATCTCTAAGCTTGGTTGTTTCAAACACGAAGGATTTTGATGCAATTTTTATTAACGGATAGAATGATTTTTGGAGAAAATTAATATATTTTTTTTATTACGGTATACGATAGATTAAAAGAATGTATCATTTTTTTCTGTCAAAGACAATTTAGTGTCAAGACACCACGTTAACGGTCTTCCACTTGAAATAAAGAGGTTTAGTGGCGAACTCAACGCCGCACTTTGTCTCACCAGAGAGGAGTAATGAAAATACATTTTAAATATTTTTTATATACTTTCCGATCAAGAATCGAACCTACAACAAACCACGTTTATAGTAAGACGCTGACCCACTGCGCCACGATAGCCTCATGGGGCTCGTGTACTATAGAATTGCATATTTAAAACAAAACAAAAGTTCGCAATGGTCTATCTCCTGAGAATGACCCATAGTAATAAATTTTACATTTTACATATTTACATTTGCTACTATGGATACTACTCTATGGATTGAAATATGAAACAATTCTAAGTACATAATACTTTATATGTTGGTTAAGTCCCACACGCGGCGCGGGCGACAGCGCTCTAACATAAAGTAAAAGAAGTTGCACTCGTTAAAAACAAAGTTAGAAAGATGATGGAACGTCGTAAAACCTACAGTTCCGATTTGGCACCGACCGGCGACGGTCGTGTGACAATATTGGGGCACCCCCCTTCTCGATTGTGCGTCCGAGCGCTGCTTTTCGTTCCGTTGTGCGTCAGTGACCAGTGTTCCAGAGTGTCGCCGCTGTGAGGACCGCGCCGTGCCGTGCCCCGTGTGCTGTACTGCGCGTCGTCTAGCTGTGGTTGGCGGTTCTTGGAGTAAGTGTTCACAGTTGTCCTTACACACCCCCGTTCACCAAACGGGCATACTTAGTGTTTTTAGTGCCACACACCCTCCCCCGCCGAAAGGTGAGGGGAGACATTCAATCTCGTCGCCGCCGTCAAAATGGAGGGCCTCTCGAAGGAGGACCTCTTCAGGTACTTACGTACCTTTCACGCCGAGGCCTACGATGGCCTCCGAAATTTTGCTTCCGCGAAGGAGAGCCCGCGCTCCCCCGACGCCGGCCCGAGCGCCGCCGAAGTGCCCCGAGGCACTATTAGGACGCGTGCGACGTCCCCCGAGCGGGACTCTAGTTCCGCGTCTGAAATGGACGTGTCAGGCGCCGAGTCGGACACGTCCTCTCAGGATTTTGAGACCGTAGTCTCAAAATCAGCAAAGAGGAAGGCGAAAAAGGCCCCTCAGGCCGTCGCGCCTTCGAAAGCGCGTAAACCCGACGCGCAAACGTCGGCCGTGCGGGCTTCACCCGCCCCCGCGTCTACCAAGCCGCTTCCCCCGACCGCTCCGGTGTCCGCGCACACCGCAACGGGCCCTCGCCCCGCGCCGGCCCCGCGTGCCGCTCCCCTTGCGCCCTCTGCGCCCGGTCCTCGCCCTTCAGGCGCAGCGACCGGTAATCAACAACCGCCTCGCCCTAAACTACCGCCGCCGGTCTATATTCAAGAGAAAGGACGGTGGAACGAAGTATCCGCGTGGATGCTGTCTAATAAAGTGGCGTACAGCTCCGCGAGGCTGACGTCCATCGGAATAAAAGTCCAGGTCCCGTCGGCCGCGGACCACCGCGCCTTAACCCGCCGCATGCGAGAAACAAACGTGGGTTTCCACACCTACGCCCTAGAGGAGGAGAAAACCCTCCGCGTCGTCATAAAAGGCGTCCCCCGCGAATTGGACGCCGAGTACATAGAGAACGACCTTAAGTCGCGGCTTCCGGTACGCGAAGTTCACCGCATGTACAACATGCGCACAAAAGTAAAGTATGACAGCATACTTGTAGTGTTGGATAGAACAAATGAGGGCAAGGAGGTCTTCAACCTCCGGTCCATTTGTAACCTGACGGGGATCCGCGTGGAACCCCCCCGGTACAAAGGCTTAATAGGGCAGTGTCACCGCTGCCAAAACTACGGGCACTCGGCCAAGCACTGCCACGCGCGTCCGCGCTGTGTAAAGTGCCTGGACGACCACGCCACCGCGGAATGCCCGCGGAAAATTCCCGACCCGGAAATTCCTCCCAGCTGCGTCCTCTGCGAGACGCAGGGTCACCCCGCGAACTATCGCGGCTGCGTCCGCGCCCCGCGCAGGCGCACTGGTAAAGGAGGGTACCGAAAGAGGACCTTCCCCTCTCGCCAGTTGGAGCAACCGAAGGAGCCCTCAGCTCCGGAGGTATTTACACCGGCTCCACCTCCAAAGGTGAACGCGTGGTTCAAGCCCACGCCACCTCCAGCAGCGGCACGTGTTGCGGTGCCGGCTGCGACTCGCGCACCGACGGCCCCGCGGCCCTCCCCGCGCCCGCATCCCCCTCAGGGTAGTCCCGCGAGCGACCTCTCGCTCGTTATGGACTTTGCCGGCGCGCTAAATTTCGTCGAACTCGGCGTGTTCGCGGCTAAGCTGCGCAACACGAACGGGAATAATATGGCTCGCCTACAAGCGGTATGCGAGCACGCCACTCTTCTGGAAGCCATCGTAGGCTTCCAGGCTAAATAAATTCCAAAATTAAATAATTAGATGGCGGTCAATAATAGTTTTACCCCTCGGCCCGCTGATTCGCGTCTCGCGCGCGTAAAACCATTAGCCCTAAAAATCGCGACATTCAACGCAAACGGTGTCAAAGGCCAGAAAGAGCTTATGAGTGAGTACGTCCACTCAAGACAGTTAGATTTCTTCTGTATACAAGAGTCCTTTCTTAAACCTAGCGTTCGCTCTCCTGGCATTGCGAACTATAGGATTGTGAGGAATGATAGGGCCACCGCAAAAGGTGGCACTATGATTTATTACAATAAGAAACTACATTGTATACCGCTAGACCCTCCGTCGCTTGCTAACATCGAAGCGTCAGTGTGCCAAATTCATATGACAGGCCATCAGCCAATAATCATAGCCTCGGTGTATCTATCGCCGAACAAACCAATAATAGAAAGCGACATCAAGTCGCTCTTAGACATGGGTGACTCAGTCCTTCTGACTGGGGACCTAAATTGTAAACACATCAGCTGGAATTCGTCGAAAACCACGAAAAGAGGTAAGGCTCTCGACGAAATAGCTGTCAAATACAACGCGGCCGTCATCGGCCCCCCCACCCCCTCCCGCTTTGGCCCCTCAGGCACGCCGGAGGTGTTAGATATTGCGATCCTTAAGAATGTCGCCCTCTGGCAACACTCTATCGAATCGCAGCCGGAACTAGATTCGGATCATAGACCGGTGCTAATTAAACTAGGCACGGAGCGCCCCTCAGGCCCTCCGACCAAAACAATTACAGACTGGAAGAAGTTCGCAAAGCTTCTTCGAGCCAACAATTCTCCACTTAAGGAGCTAATTCCAGGCATCACTGACTCGGCTGATTTAGCAATAGACGCGGCTAATCAATTCTCAGATTACATACACGATACGATCCTCAGCTGCTCTAAAGAGATTACAAACGTACCGCAAGGACGATTTGAAATCTCAGAAAAGCTCAGGAGGTTAATAAGGCGTAAAAACGCCGCAGCCAGACGACACGACACATACCCGACAGACGACAACCGTAGGGAGTTAAACAGGTTGAGGAGGAGCGTTCGACACGCGTTCGACATGCTCCGCGGCGAGTCGTGGGACAAGAGACTAGAGGGACTCGCGCCTTCGCACCAGGCTTTCTGGGCGTTGTCGCGAGCCTTCAGGTCGGACGGTCTCGTGACTATGCCACCTCTCATTAGGCCCGACAATTCTATCGCCGCCGATGACACTGAAAAAGCGGAATGTTTAGCCGACAGTTTAGAGGCTCAATGTTCCCCCAGCGATCAGCCTTGCGACCCGGACCACCTAACGAAGGTGGACTCCGAGGTTGCAACCTGGGCTTCTCTACCTCCCTCAGGTGAACCGCTTCGCCCAACCTCCGCCGGTGAGGTTCAAAATATCATTAAGAACCTGAAAGACAGGAAGGCCCCGGGGCCCGACGGTCTTAATAACAGGATGTTAAAAACGTTACCGGCCCAGTTCGTGTCCTTACTAGTACTCATTTTTAATTGCCTCCTCAAATCTTGTACCTTCCCAGATCAATGGAAGGAGGCAATAGTCATAGGTATTCCGAAGCCGAACAAGCCGAGGAATCTCCCCAGCAGCTACAGGCCTATCAGCCTGCTGAGCTGCCTAGGTAAAATTTACGAGAGGATAATTCTCATTAGACTCTCCGAAGCGGTAGAGACGAAACGTCTGCTCTTAGACGAGCAATTCGGGTTCCGCAAGGGCCACTCCACCGTACACCAAGTGCATCGGCTAGTAGAACACATAGCCAGATATAATGTTAGATACCGTGCCCGCAGCTCCACTGCGGCCATTTTTCTCGATATCGCGAAAGCGTTCGATAAAGTTTGGCATAGCGGCTTGATTTACAAGCTGCACAATGCCGGCCTCCCGGATCATTTAATTCGCGTCCTCAAGGACTATCTCTCAAACAGATATTTCCGTTTTAAAGTGGAAGGTACACTCTCCACTCCCCGCCTAATTCGCGCCGGAGTCCCTCAGGGCTCCACGCTCTCTCCTATTCTGTATGCGCTGTACACCAGCGACATACCGCGAGTCGACAATGTCCATCTGGCTATGTACGCCGACGACACCGCCCTATACACCACTTCCCGCCACTCCTTCGTCATTGCCGAGAGACTCCAGGCGGCCGCCGACGCCCTAGGCGCTTGGTACCGCAAATGGAGGATCGAGGTCAATCCCGAAAAGAGTGCCGCGGTACTGTTCCCTCGACTTAAACATGAAACGGTCTCTACCGTATACCTAATTAACAAGCCAATTCCGTGGCAAAAACATTTTAAGTACCTCGGAGTCACTCTAGACTCCCAACTCTCCTTCAGAAAACACATTAGTCGAGTGTGTAATAAAGCCCGCTTCTATCTCAATAGATTGCACCCCTTAATTTGTAAACGCAGTAAAATGTCACTTAGAAATAAGCTGACATTGTATAAAACCTGCATTAGGCCCGTCCTCACGTACGCTTGTGTGGCGTTCGCGCACACCGAGCTTAAACCACTTCAAGTGGTTCAAAACCGATTTCTACGAATCGCATCGGGTTCCCCCTGGTACGTTCGTAATATAGACTTACATAAGGATTTCGAACTGGAATCGATAAAAGAGTTCTGCAACGGCCTAGCCAAGCGCTATTACGAGCGCGCAGACACTCACGCAAATCCCCTCGTTGTACGGGCGTGCGATTACGCCCCGTCCGCGCATCCTAAACTTAGACGCCCGCGTAGCGTCTTATTAGACCCCGACGACCCCATCACGGCAGCAAATGGAAAAATGTTAGGTAGGAAACACTCCACCAACACTACACACAAACACCGCCGTCGTCGGAAACGACGGCGACGTCCAGCTTACGTCACGGCCCGTCCGCGCGTTGGCGCGGCCGGGTCCAACGGTTAGGGACTGTAATAGGCTCCCTTAGAATAGTTAAAAAATTCCCCCAGTCGCGACTTCACGCCGCGGCTGGCTTGTGTTTTTAGAGTAGGGAAAAATCCCCCGCCCGCTCGCCGACCGCAAGCCGAGGTTCGAGCCCCGCAGGGGGCGCCCTTGCGGTCGTCGGCTTCCTCTCAAGCAGACACGTCAGTGCTTGCTAATACTTCGCAGGGCTAGAGTACCCTCTTCCCTCCCCCTCCCGGTGTCGCTGTAAAGACCATTAAGGTCAACAGCATTTAACTCAATGACAGAAAAAAAAAAAAAAATGTAATTTTCCCCCGCCCGCTCGCCGACCGCAAGCCGAGGTTCGAGCCCCGCAGGGGGCGCCCTTGCGGTCGCCGGCTTCCTCTCAAGCAGACACGTCAGTGCTTGCTAATACTTCGCAGGGCTAGAGTACCCTCTTCCCTCCCCCTCCCGGTGTCGCTGTAAAGACCATTAAGGTCAACAGCATTTAACTCAATGACAAAAAAAAAAAAAAAAAAAAAAAAAGTAAAACCTTGTCTGACGACACTCTCCACATCGCCTTAGGGACACTCGACACTACACCTACAATGAATACCCGAAACTATGTAGGTATGTGTGTCACGACACTCGGTACTCGTGTCTACAGTCTAACGACCTCGTTCTGAGAGCCGGGATCACTCGTCGCTGTCTTTTCAAAGAAAGTCCAAACATTTTTTCACAATAATTATCTCAATGACGAGCGCCGTAGAGCTGCTTTCATCTTTGTTTTCATGCATGTTTACTAATTATTTTCCTACTAACGAGGTATATATATATATATATATATATATATATATATATATATATATATATATATATATATATATATATATCTCCGTTTGTCATACAAGGTACATACAGTATGAGTTTCGACAATAAACGCAAAGCGCAAAGTAAAAAACTAAAACATCAGAGAATTAACGTATAATCTCAAGTTAGTACAATAACGAGCTTGTTTAATATTTACGTTCTAAACAAGTCGCAGGTAGATACCATATTCACGATACAGCCCATTACTGTAGACAAAGGGCTGGTGAATGCAATCTTTAGCTACATTCCTCACAATTCCATAGAAGTCCACAAATAACCGTCACCGCACCAAACCTGTTTCCTTATTATAATCTTTAAATACCACCAAGTCCAGAATAATTACTCACCACACCAGTCGTGTCGTCAACTAGTTTTAAAACAAGTAATTTCCATAATATATTGCCTTTTCATTAAATATAGATAAGGAGAGCTTATATTCAATTATATTATAATACATTCTGATGGTAATGCAATAAATATAATATTTTAAAATATTAATAACAAGACGACATCTTTAATACAACATTAATAACTTCTATTATCTCTTATAAAATTAAATGAAATATTTAATTCTCTTTGGTTGGGACTGGTCAAGTGAACATCGCGTTACACTAGCAATACCACGGAACACAATAGAAATAAAATTTCTGTACATATGGAAATAAAGTTTACAATATCCATTTGGAAAATGAAAAAAATCACAAATAATCGAACTCCACTTCACTAGCCAATATAGTACCTATATGACAGTAGCAGTCTCACCACGCAATTAAACGTATGAATTACCAGTAAAATTGAGTTAGCCATGGCCTGTATATTTTCGGTGGCACGTGGGAGGACGTAGGCACAGTACAGTGCTACAAGTCGGCAGTACCTACGCGTTGTTTCATTGATACCAATTACCATGTATCCAGTCTGTTAACTACAGCTCAATGTAGGCGCTATGGTGACACGTCCTCACACCTCATCACCGTAGGATTCTATGGTAGAATTACCATAGAATCATGTGTTGTACTTTTTAGTTTTACGTGTGTATGTATGTATAACATTTCTTTAATATATTAGACTATTGCCCAAGTGTTTGTCGTGAAGAGGCCCTTTGGGTACAAAGTTCAAATAAAACAGTCCAAGTATTGGAAGATGTTGAATTAATGTTTCAAGCTAAAGCCGTAATAATGATACGTGTAAACTATTACTGTTAACATTAAATATTTTTATCAACTTTAATTATTATAAGGAAATTTGAGTTGTCTTGAACGTTCACGTAACTATTTAATATTGTTTTGATTGACATTTTCATTTTACGGCGGAAACTTAACATATTTAGGAACTTTTCTAATGTTAAACTATAATATTTTCTAATGAGTTCTTGCAAAATCAATATCCGGTTGTTAACATGACGTTACGTAGAGTTATTTGTATCACAAAACAACCCATTCATTTCATACATTCAGCTAATTATTGTTTCTTCGTGGTAAGCTCACTAAGAGAGTCAGATATTCAGATAAAAGCACGTGTATTATAGAGTACAATGTCGTCTAAAGCAGTACTAGAGCATATCCTGTTGTGCTTGAGCGTGTTCAGGCGACAGGATATTGCGGCAGGAAGCGAGATCGTATGGGGGAATGACGACACCCTGTGAGGGTAGTGAGGAGTGAGAAGGACAAGAGTGCACTCGCAAGCTTATCATAACTGTTAGCTGCTCTATTGACTTTTACTGTATAGTTTTTCAGTGTACCAAAAAGATATTTACTGGGTATGTATCGCTAATTGTTTAATTCTTATGAAAACGATTAAGAAGTAAGGCAATTTGTTTGGAAATAGAAAGGATTGTTCAATATTTTTTGGCCTAATATTAAATAACAATAAAAACCTTAAAATGTTTATATTTTAACTTGTTTATAAAAAATAAATGACTCCTGTTAAATTCAGACAAGTCACTAGCGCCTTATCTCACTATACTGAGTAATGGAATTGGAATACCTCAGGTACATGGAAAGTGGTAATAATAAGACCCTCGATGGATTTTTGTATGATTTTCTACTGACCGATAGTTGTATTCAATTTTGTAATGTGTATATATAATAAAAAATTTTTCTCTAGTAACATCATTGACAAAAAGTGTTCTTGCAGCCCAGTCCTAAACATAATACGATATAATAGGAGGCCTTACAGACAGACGTACATCCCAACAATCAGAATAACAAATGATAATATGAGATGTTTATTTATTAATCATTTTATACCTGACTCATGGACCTACACATTCACAATTGCTTCTATACGATTTCATACAGTACTGCGGATACGTAATAATTTCAAGATATTTATTTGTTTTTGTATAAACTCCGTCAATATATACACACACACACACACATATATATATATATATATATATATATATATATATATATATATATATATATATAATTTATTTTATTAGTCATAAAAAACTAAAAGCACAACAAAAAAGCAACTTTAAACTTTTTCCAGCACAAAAATTAGGTGAATATTAAGATGCTCCATTGTACTTACTCCGTGTATATTTAAATATACAAGCAATATTTAGTTTTTCATTTAGTGAAATTTGTTTAAACTCTCTACATTTGTCTCTACCTGGTGTCAAGACACTCCGTACTTCGCTTTCTAACGAATTCGAGACATTGCGTGTTGAGCCGTGGAACTCAACACAGCACTTTTTTTACCAGAGCACAGAACTGAAAATAATTTAAATATAATCACTCCCAATCGAGTGGGGATCGAACTCACAACCGATCGCGTTTACAGTCAGTCGCTGTCCCGCTGCGTCACGACGGCCTCACCGTATTTACATCACGTTATCAAATCAAGTATTAACTAAATAACATTTTATTATATTTCTATTTAATGGAAAGTATATTGATTTGCTAATAGCTTTCAGGCGTATCGTCGCCTCGCAAAGTATTTTTAATATAAATATTGGGAATATTTTGAAGGAATATTGTGGAATTTAAATACAGACATAAATAAACCGGGATTGACATTAATGATAACATATAAAGCACATATACAAGTGTCATTAATATTGGTTTTATTTTTTCAATTTTAAATGGATTTACTTTTTGCGTAGTTGCGCGCCGCGGCCGCCCGCTCCGCCGACGCCGACACGCGGCGCCTGATCCCCCGCACACCGGATGTATGCTAACTTACTCGCGTTTATTTTGTTTACTCACGCAAAAGATTACAAATATATGTATGAAGAAATCATTCAATTAAAATAATAAAATATTGAAATGGTTCAAATAAGTCATTTTAAATAATTTTAATTTAAAAATAATAAATAACGTAATTGGAGCATCACTTCTCAACAGATAATATAATAACTTATAGCGGTAATAAGGAAACGGCGCGATCTTTCTTTATACTTTGTGTACCCTTCACACTTAACACAAGATACAAAATTACGTTAATACGTTAACAATAAACCATATTATAACTAATAACTATCAAAATGTAGTATGAGGCTGGTCGTGGCGCAGTGTGACAGCGTCTGACTGTAAACACGATCGGTTGTGGGTTCGATCCCCACGCAGGGGAGTGATTATAATTAAATTATTTTCACTTCCTCGCTCTGGTAAAGACAAAGACCGGCGTTGAGTTCCACTACCCAACACGCAATGTCTCGAATTACGTGGAAAGCGAAGTACGAGGTGTCTTGACACTAGGTATTTTCTGCCTACCCTGCCATGCGGAATAAAAGCGTGAAACTAAAAAAAATGTAATATATAAAAAGTCATTTTGAATCGCATATTCTTTTGTATTCAGTCTGTGTCTACGCACTACTTTGAAATATTAAAAACGTCAGCTTATCAATAATATATACCAAAATATAAGAGATTAATCTGTTGCAAATAAATTCATTTAAAATATTTTTTTTCATTTAGATAAATATATAACATCCATTCGTACGTTATCCATTATTCTAATGCAAATAATATTTTAAATATTAATGCATTTGATGATCAGGGCCCCTCAGTACAGTACAGTACAGTACAGTACAGTAAGTATCCGTTAAGGACGTGTGAGTGCGTGACTCTAGCCAGTGCTAGAGTGGACGCAGCTGATAAGGAGATGATAATTATGTCATTGCTTGTTTGTATCTATTAATAACAGATGCGAGCGCGAGAGCGTCCTTATCGCGCCGTTACCCGACGCCTAACTTAACGGCTCTGAGTGTGACTCAGAGAAGAATCGAAAATACCATTAGTTTTGTTTGTGAGTAATATTTAAGATTAATTACGTATTTAAGCATATTTCAAATAATGATAATTAAACCTTACGCAGTACGTGACTGCATATGCTACAACATGCATTTTGTTGGTAACATGTGTTTTCCATACAAGATGCACACGTCCTGCAAAACGTTGAAGAGTTGCGAATCACAAAGACTTAAGCCTGCACGAAAAATAAATTAAAACAAATTTTTCATAGTGCGATATTATTAAATAAAAATTTTTCGATATTTTTTTAAAACTATATTAAATAGCATATATATGCAAAGTGTGTAAACCATTTGACTCGAGAGAGAGACTAGTATTGTCCTCATCTTATTTACGGCGCGACGCTGATAGCGGCGCGCTCTTCTGATGCGTGAGGTCTGCTGTTCTTTGTTACATGTCGACAAGCGAGTTGCAATACAAAAATGTAATCGATTTCTTGGAATATGAGTGTTTAAGGAAAATAATTCCTTTTTAATATTCGTTTAATATTTTTTGATTTTCGCTATTTTTATACATTTTAAATGAAACTATTTTAACCGGATTAATCGCGTATATTTTGGTATTCGAAAGTACATTTTGGACACCTGACGTTTCGAACATTTTACAGTAGTCCTTGGTCACAGGTAGACACAGTCTACCTACGTATTTTCGAATACCAAAATATACGCGATTAATCCGGTTAAAATAGTTTTATTTAAAATCGTTTAATATTCGTTCGTATTTAAAAGATCAGCTACATTAAGCTATTTTATTACTTTCATTAGTGACATGCCGTAGCGGACACATGGTCGCGGATTCAAAGACCAGTTGAGGATATTAATATTCAAATAATTGTCATTTCGTCGGTCTAGTTACATTAATTAATATTAAATATCATTATAAATCTTTAAATTGAACCATTCCAAAATGACGAAAGTGTCTAGTGTCAAGACACTCCGTACACCGCTTTCCGCGCAAATCAAAACATTGCGTGTTGATTAGCGAAACTTAACGCCATGTTTAGTCTCACTAGAGCAAGGAAGCGAAAATAATTTCAATACAATTATTCCCAGAGTGGAAATCAAACCCACAACTGATTGCGAACAGTCTACGGTTAACTGCGCTACGACCGGCCTCATATAAATATTATGGAAAATCATATCTAGACTGGAGGAGAAAACCCTCCGCGTCGTCATAAAAGGCGTCCCCCGCGAATTGGACGCCGAGTACATAGAGAACGACCTTAAGTCGCGGCTTCCGGTACGCGAAGTTCACCGCATGTACAACATGCGCACAAAAGTAAAGTATGACAGCATACTCGTAGTGTTGGATAGAACAAATGAGGGCAAGGAGGTCTTCAACCTCCGGTCCATTTGCAACCTGACGGGGATCCGCGTGGAACCCCCCCGGTATAAAGGCTTAATAGGGCAGTGTCACCGCTGCCAAAACTACGGGCACTCGGCCAAGCACTGCCACGCGCGTCCGCGCTGCGTAAAGTGCCTGGACGACCACGCCACCGCGGAATGCCCGCGGAAAATTCCCGACCCGGAAATTCCTCCCAGCTGCGTCCTCTGCGAGACGCAGGGTCACCCCGCGAACTATCGCGGCTGCGTCCGCGCCCCGCGCAGGCGCACCGGTAAAGGAGGGTACCGAAAGAGGACCTTCCCCTCTCGCCAGTTGGAGCAACCGAAGGAGCCCTCAGCTCCGGAGGTATTTACACCGGCTCCACCTCCAAAGGTGAACGCGTGGTTCAAGCCCACGCCACCTCCAGCAGCGGCACGTGTTGCGGTGCCGGCTGCGACTCGCGCACCGACGGCCCCGCGGCCCTCCCCGCGCCCGCAACCCCCTCAGGGTAGTCCCGCGAGCGACCTCTCGCTCGTCATGGACTTTGCCGGCGCGCTAAATTTCACCGATCTCGGCGTGTTCGCGGCCAAGCTGCGAAACACGAACGGGAATAATATGGCTCGCCTACAAGCGGGATGCGAGCACGCCACTCTTCTGGAAGCCATCGTAGGCTTCCAGGCTAAATAAATTCCAAAATTAAAACAATTAGATGGCGGTCAATAATAGTTTTACCCCTCGGCCCGCTGATTCGCGTCTCGCGAGCGTAAAACCATTAGCCCTAAAAATCGCGACATTCAACGCAAACGGTGTCAAAGGCCAGAAAGAGCTTATGAGTGAGTACGTCCACTCAAGACAGTTAGATTTCTTCTGTATACAAGAGTCCTTTCTCAAACCTAGCGTTCGCTCTCCTGGCATTGCGAACTATAGGGTTGTAAGGAATGATAGGGCCACCGCAAAAGGTGGCACTATGATTTATTACAACAAGAAACTACATTGTATACCGCTAGACCCTCCGTCGCTTGCTAACATCGAAGCGTCAGTGTGCCAAATTCATATGACAGGCCATCAGCCAATAATCATAGCCTCGGTGTATCTATCGCCGAACAAACCAATAATAGAAAGCGACATCAAGTCGCTCTTAGACATGGGTGACTCAGTCCTTCTGACTGGGGACCTAAATTGTAAACACATCAGCTGGAATTCGTCGAAAACCACGAAAAGAGGTAAGGCTCTCGACGAAATAGCTGTCAAATATAATGCGGCCGTCATCGGCCCCCCCACCCCCTCCCGCTTTGGCCCCTCAGGCACGCCGGAGGTGTTAGATATTGCGATCCTTAAGAATGTCGCCCTCTGGCAACACTCTATCGAATCGCAGCCGGAACTAGATTCTGATCATAGACCGGTGTTAATTAAACTAGGTACGGAGCGCCCCTCAGGCCCTCCGACCAAAACAATTACAGACTGGAAGAAGTTCGCAAAGCTTCTTCGAGCCAACAATTCTCCACTTAAGGAGCTAATTCCAGGCATCACTGACTCGGCTGATTTAGCAATAGACGCGGCTAATCAATTCTCAGATTACATACACGATACGATCCTCAGCTGCTCTAAAGAGATTACAAACGTACCGCAAGGACGATTTGAAATCTCAGAAAAGCTCAGGAGGTTAATAAGGCGTAAAAACGCCGCAGCCAGACGACACGACACATACCCGACAGACGACAACCGTAGGGAACTGAACAGGTTGAGGAGGAGCGTTCGACACGCGTTCGACATGCTCCGCGGCGAGTCGTGGGACAAGAGACTAGAGGGACTCGCGCCTTCGCACCAGGCTTTCTGGGCGCTGTCGCGAGCTTTCAGGTCGGACGGTCTCGTGACTATGCCACCTCTCATTAGGCCCGACAATTCTATCGCCGCCGATGACACTGAAAAAGCGGAATGTTTAGCCGACAGTTTAGAGGCTCAATGTTCCCCCAGCGATCAGCCTTGCGACCCGTACCACCTAGCGAAGGTGGACTCCGAGGTTGCAACCTGGGCTTCTCTACCTCCCTCAGGTGAACCGCTTCGCCCAACCTCCGCCGGTGAGGTTCAAAATATCATTAAGAACCTGAAAGACAGGAAGTCCCCGGGGCCCGACGGTCTTAATAACAGGATGTTAAAAACGTTACCGGCCCAGTTCGTGTCCTTACTAGTACTCATTTTTAATTGCCTCCTCAAATCTTGTACCTTCCCAGATCAATGGAAGGAGGCAATAGTCATAGGTATTCCGAAGCCGAACAAGCCGAGGAATCTCCCCAGCAGCTACAGGCCTATCAGCCTGCTGAGCTGCCTAGGTAAAATTTACGAGAGGATAATTCTCATTATACTCTCCGAAGCGGTAGAGACGAAACGTCTGCTCTTAGACGAGCAATTCGGGTTCCGCAAGGGCCACTCCGCCGTACACCAAGTGCATCGGCTTGTAGAACACATAGCCAGATATAATGTTAGATACCGTGCCCGCAGCTCCACTGCGGCCATTTTTCTCGATATCGCGAAAGCGTTCGATAAAGTTTGGCATAGCGGCTTGATTTACAAGCTGCACAATGCCGGCCTCCCGGATCCTTTCAGTCGCGTCCTCAAGGACTATCTCACAAACAGATATTTCCGTTTTAAAGTGGAAGGTACACTCTCCACTCCCCGCCTAATGCGCGCCGGAGTCCCTCAGGGCTCCACGCTCTCTCCTATTCTGTATGCGCTGTACACCCGCGACAGACCGCGAGTCGACACGGGCCATCTGGCTATGTACGCCGACGACACCGCCCTATACACCACTTCCCGCCACTCTTTCGTCATTGCCGAGAGACTCCAGGCGGCCGCCGACGCCCTAGGCGCTTGGTACCGCAAATGGAGGATCGAGGTCAATCCCGAAAAGAGTGCCGCGGTACTCTTCCCTCGACTTAAACATGAAACGGTCTCTACCGTATACCTAATTAACAAGCCAATTCCGTGGCAAAAACATTTTAAGTACCTCGGAGTCACTCTAGACTCCCAACTCTCCTTCAGAAAACACATTAGTCGAGTGTGTAATAAAGCCCGCTTCTATCTCAATAGATTGCACCCCTTAATTTGTAAACGCAGTAAAATGTCACTTAGAAATAAGCTGACATTGTATAAAACCTGCATTAGGCCCGTCCTCACGTACGCTTGTGTGGCGTTCGCGCACACCGAGCTTAAACCACTTCAAGTGGTTCAAAACCGCTTTCGCCGAATCGCATCGGGTTCCCCCTGGTACGTTCGTAACATAGACTTACATAAGGATTTCGAACTGGAATCGATAAAAGAGTTCTGCAACGGCCTAGCCAAGCGCTATTACGAGCGCGCAGATACTCACGTAAATCCCCTCGTCGTACGGGCGTGCGATTACGCCCCGTCCGCGCATCCTAAACTTAGACGCCCGCGTAGCGTCTTATTAGACCCCGATGACCCCATCACGGCAGCTAATGGAAAAATGTTAGGTAGGAAACACTCCACCAACACTACACACAAACACCGCCGTCGTCGGAAACGTCGGCGAAGTCCAGTTTACGTCACGGCCCGTCCGCGCGTTGGCGCGGCCGGGTCCAACGGTTAGGGACTGTAATAGGCTCCCTTAGAATAGTTAAAAAATTCCCCCAGTCGCGACTTCACGCCGCGGCTGGCTTGTGTTTTTAGAGTAGGGAAAAATCCCCCGCCCGCTCGCCGACCGCAAGCCGAGGTTCGAGCCCCGCAGGGGGCGCCCTTGCGGTCGTCGGCTTCCTCTCAAGCAGACACGTCAGTGCTTGCTAATACTTCGCAGGGCTAGAGTACCCTCTTCCCTCCCCCTCCCGGTGTCGCTGTAAAGACCATTAAGGTCAACAGCATTTAACTCAATGACAGAAAAAAAAAAAAAAAAAAAAAAAAAAAAAATATCTAGACTGTAACTACTTTGGTAAAGTACCCATCAAAATAATAAAATACTTTTAACAAGTTGTTTAAAGTGAAATTTATACAATAACATCTTTTTTACGTGCTGCTCACGCGCATGGCTGAACAATCCGTCAGCTATCGACGGAGGTGTTTTAACCCAGCAGTCAACTGCAACAGGTTACTGACAATTATACATTTATATATTTCTGATTCGCCCTTAATTACCGCTAGCTGGTGAGCAAGCTTATTACAACGTTCCTATACATTAGAGCCAATTACAGCTTTAATGATCCACACGAGCGTCCCACGTTTGATATTCCTTTATTATGATAAAATATATATTAATTTTTCTTTTCAGGCTGATACCGTACAAACAGTGTTCATAAGAATTAACTAAAGGAATGTATTAGAATTTTATCAAGTTCTTTCTGCCTGTACAGCTGATTAAAACAGATGTAAGAAGAGATAAAAAGATTCGCAATCGTATATGTAAAGTGACACGCACTTGGTCGAGTGTTTCCATTTAAATCGTAGGCAGAGGTTAAAGACGTCGCTCGGGCAGCCGCCGGCACTTCCGCATAACGCGGTGGAACTAAATAAGGACTACATTACATAACCTTTAGCGGAACCCACCTGTCCGCCGCCGACCATACGCGATACATATGCACGTTGTATTATAGCTAGCTTGCGTCTGGGAGTAAACAAAGCTCTAAGAAATGTGAAAATTATTTTGAAAATAGTTTTATAGCTTTTTTCATAATACTAAGATGACTTAAGGAACAAGTTGTTGTTTTCCGCTTTTCAATTATAAACATTTTTGGGCTTAAATTAACAAATAAGTATTATTTTAAATAAAATAATCTTTTAATAAACAATACAAAGCTATTGGGTAAGGTTAGTGATCCAGCCAAGCCAGATCACGATTAGAAACTGTATTCGGTCAAGGAATCAGGCGAGGGAAAAACTAAATTGCATTTATGCATGGCAAGACAACGCATTACTGCGCCAAGTGTACATCACTGTATAAGGACTGAGGTGCGCTAACTACTTACAGTCAGTTAGATCATATATAGACATTGATGGCTCGTGTATAACAGTTACATCTCCATGCTTGAGATCTCAACACAGGATTGTAACAAAAACGGGATCATGACGAGGGTCAATGAACCCCGAGTCGAGTCGAATCGAGTCAGAGCTATGAAGCACCTGACACCATTTATCCACGTCGTGCAAATGGCGTATAATTCACATTCTGTGATACAACGAAAAATTTACGATGCGTTCAATTATTGAGAAGCGAGCGCGACGACACGTTTAGTGCCCAGTCATATAAATGTCCTCTCACACCTCTCACACTCACCATGCTATTGAAATTTAAAAATAGAACGAAATGTAACACTTAGCGGAGAAAGCATGACCCCAGTGTTCCCGAAATTAAATAAAAGCGGACCAGTTGAGAGTGGGAGATGTTCGCGATCAACGCGATGCGGATCGTAACAAGCGACGAGACAACTAACCAGCTTGTTAGCGGCCGAGATAAACAGATTGCCCTGTGAGTGCGCTGCGGAGCGCCTCACCGGCCACATGGCGCCGCGAGGAACTGCCGCTTTCATTACATACTAAATGCCAATATTTCCCACGTGTGCGTCGTCCAGAGGCGCTCCAACATGCCGACGTTTAACATGGCATAATATCTAAATGTCTCAACATTCCATTTGGACAAATAATCAGGTTTTCGCCGACGTCTCGTTATTATAGTATAGTTTAATGTATATCGTAAAACATAGTTTATATAGCAGTTCTAAGAAGTACACAATAATTCAGAGTTAAGATCAAATAAGGAAATGTGAATATTCACACGTACATATTGGTACATACGAGTGCGTGAGACTCGCTTGGTTCTTGTTTAAAACCAATGTCCACGTATCGTTTAGGTCCCGATTCATAATTGGCAGACGGACGATACTGTAACTCTGCTCGAGTGTGTTACATGCGAGTATATTGACTAGTGAGTGTAGTGAGCGTGTAGGTAATAAATTAGTGTTATTACGTCATTAGTTTCGCTTATCTAGCGCGATCGTCGAACCCTAGCGCGGTGTGGCGCGCGGCGTGCGGCGTGCGGCGGCGGTGCGCAGGCGCAGGCGCAGGCGGTTGCTGATACTGTAGGACGTCGAGACGCATGACCTGCCTTCTGCTCATACATCATACACTTCAAAAGCAACGTTTGCAGATTTGTTCTGCTCCCGTTTCCTCAATTCTAATAACATTTACTTTGAAATATGTACATTGCGTCGCACTAGGAAAATATTTCACACCGTCGGCGAATAAATGATTATAATAAATTAAACCAGTGGTTCTAACTGACAATGCTAAATCATACGTACTTACGATAGTGAACTAGTTTCGTAACACTCTATATTATATATATCTACGAGTATGATATTTTTATATCATTTTTCGAAAAAAAATACGTTTAAACAAAGTGAGACCAGCAAAGTCTGTTATTTTAATAATTATAACCTTTTTAGAGAAAAAGTAATAATTTAAGAAATCAACTTTCTTAGAATTTGAACAATAAGGCGGTATGCGTTTGTATGGCCGAGAGCTTAGGTTAGCTAATTAAGGCCGCTCACCGCCATGTGGCTGGTAATAGTGCCCTTTCTTTAAGCAGTTTCTCGGTATTCTGGCATGTTGCCATTGGTGAGCTTTGACTTGTTGTTCCGATTAGCATGCGCTATTGTTCCACGCTGCAAGAGCTCGCAGGACGAGCGCGGCGCGGGTCGCGGGCTGCTGGTCGGACTCGAATCTCTCTCGCTGATATTATAACTACCGTCACGTACTCACATACCACGTGTCACCAACACAATGCTCTTAAAATAAGAGTAAGAAATTAATAATTACATTAAGTACATACATATACGACAATATCGTCATGGTATATTTCTTTAATCACTTCTATAAACATTTTAATATTAATTACTTTGACGTTTATTGTCTATACTCAAAGTGTGAGTAAGGTTTGGTAATGCGAACTACATCGATAGAAATCGAGAAATTCATAATGTTTAACGAGATTATTCTAGAATAATAGTATATGATACAAATAAAAAAATATACTATAAAGATATATGCGAAAATAACAGATGACTCATTTAAATCACATACATGTAAAGATCGAGTTCGTGTAATGGATGCTGCGGGCGTACAGCATGGGGGATGGAGGACATCAATCATCGACGCCATCGATCACCAGCGGGCGGAAAGTGAAAGCAGCGACTGCACTGCATTAAGCCGCTAGACGCAGAACACACACTCGTCTTGCTCTTAATGTTCCACTAATTTGATGATGGATGGGGTTTTTTTCAAACAAGTAGAGTTAAAATCTCAATAAATTCCAAATATTTTAATTATTTAAAAATTCCAAATATTTTATCTCCTCTTTATCACTCGACTGCAGGGTCCACTTCAAAAGTCTGTCTATCCACTTAAAATGCGCGAATGGGCACTTAAACTGATAAGAGCTGATAAGAGGATTATTTATTTGGAACTTTCAAAAATCGGGAGTGGGTTTCAAACTTTCAATTTGGCGTTCGTAATTTAAAAGTACTATATATTATAATAATTTACTAAAATCTATATTGAAAGTAAATACATCATACGCAGTCAACTCCACCTACCTGCAGGGAAAATTAGGGTAATATAATTTTTATAATACGTTAATATAAATATATTAGATATAAAAAAGCGTGTGACATCTAATACATATTTGTCAGTAGACAGCAGCCCGCCCGCCGCCCTAGTACTGGTATACTCGTTAAGAGAACGGACTTTTTTTAGCTTCACGCTTTTTATCCCGCATAGCAGGGAAGACAAAAAATACCCAGTGTCAAAACACTCCGTACTTCGTTTTCCACCGAATTCGAGACATTGCATGTTGAGTGGTGGTGCTTAACACCGCACTTTGTCTTTACCAAAACGTGGAAGTGAAAATAATTCAAATATAATCACTCCCCCGAGTGGATATCGAACCCACAACCGATCGCGTTTACAGTCAGACACTGTGATATATTTAAAATATCGTCTGATTTGTTTTGGTTACATTGAGTTTATTGGGTAGTTGTATATTACAATCTTTGAGCAAGAAATGAGAAATGTTTTTAACTGTTAATTTCAAAAAATATTTAGGTAAACTATTTATTATGTGTCATGTGCGCATGTGAGGAGTGTGACAGCATCTGACTGTAAACGCGATCGGTTGTGGGTTCGATCCCCACTTGAGGGAGTGATTATTTTCAAATTATATTCACTTCCTCGCTCTGGTATGACAAAGTGCGGCGTTGAGATCCACCACTCAACACGCAATGTCTCGAATTCGGTGGAAAGCGAAGTACGGAATGTCTTAACAGAGGATTAGAAAAGCGTGAAGCGTGGCTATAATTTTTAATAGCATCCACACTGTATCGCAGTGGCACGCTCTCACTGTTAACGCTAGTAATTTGACTGAATCATCATTCCTTCAAGTTTTATTTTATCCTTTATGTATTTCTCTGCTCCAGTAAGACAAAGTACGGCGTTGCATCTTTATATATACCTCAAATTCGGGCGCTAAATGGAGAACGTATCTTGAAATTATGTTCTTTTTGATCACCACGGTGCCTGAAATTGAGAAAAAATAAATGATGTACCACGCACCCACACTCCGCTCCAAACTGAGACTAAAGAAAGATAAGACGTGACCTCTGTCTTCCGCTTACGATTTCGTTTTTCTTCTTGTCTTTTTGTGGTGAAAAAGTTCATAGGAAATTCTTAACATGAAGAATATTTTTGGGTCACTATACTAGGCGGAAGTAATTTCATTACTTGATACACATCAAAGACAGTATTGCCGTTGACAATAATTAGAAATTTATTCTAAATTCCCACAACAATGAACTGACTCTTACAATAAGTACTTACAATGCTATTGGTTTACAAATGTAATGTACGAGACGTGCGTGTCCATGTCAGTGTATCAACCTGTTACATAACGTGAGCAGTCCGAGAGCCACTTCAAAGTGGATCGCAGCGTGGACCGTATGACAAGTGGGACGACTGCAAAGGTCACGTACGGGCTGATTAATTGCAACAATCAAGCGAATCAAAGTCGACAGCGTGTGGACTGCGCAGACAGTACAGACGAGTACGGCCGACAGCCACGGCTGAGTGCTTTTCCTCATTACCATCACTCACATGCTCATTCACTTAGATGTGGAGGCGTCTCGCATCTCTATCTGCGCTCATAATAACTACCTCTATCTTTTGTAATTAATTTAATGTTTCAATTTACTATAAATACCATATGATTAACGTCCGCGTGATGTCGTTGACGGAGCGGTCACTGAACTGTCTTCAACTGTCTGCAATACTGTGCCAAAAATTACCGTGACCTGTATATTAGTAGCGGTGCGGTGCGGCGCGGTGTGGTGCGGTGTGGCGAGGCGGCGTGCTGCGTGTACTGTCTGTTGGTACTACACTATACACTGTACACGCCATCTGACTTGTTTTAAGTGATAAAAGAACTCAAGAGCAGATATCATTGTGAATAATTATATCCTCTTAAAAACACCATGCCTATTAATAAGTTTATTTTAACCAAAAATGTTTCTTGTACGGTTTATATACTTATCAAATTTTAAGTTGCATCATGAATTTTACAAAGCTTTTGTGTCCGGTGTTTGAATACTTTAATCCGCCGCCGCGCGGTCCCGGCGACCGGCGAGTTACAGGAACAGGTTAAGTCGCTTTCGCATGAGTTTTATTTATTAAAATATTTATCACTCTGATGTATGAGCTAGCTATGAACGGATAATGTGCCGAAGGTCGAGTTCGAGACACACCGCTGGGAAGCGGAGGCGGCAGCTATTTCCGATACCACTCCGACTCGCCGCTTCTCAGACGTGCACCCGATGTCATGTTACATTATACTTTGTGGACGATATTGTCCTTATATTATGATACATTATCAAGAACGACGCGGCCGGTGTGGCAATTGTTTGCAAGTTATGCAAAAAATATGAACAAATATTAGTAATACTTACCATAAGTCAATAATATAGAGTAACCACATATTGATTTACTTCTTTAGAAATCTGAATGTTAACGTGTGAGTTAGATAATCTCGCTGATATTATCAGACACACGGCGAGGGCGAGTGCGGCCGGGCGCGAGGCGGCCAGTTTCACCAGTCGTTAATTAAAAACTCCATAAAAGAAGGTAGCTCGGCGCAGTGCTATGGAGACGGCTATTATTTTCATTTCTCATTGCAATTTATGGTATGTTGTAATTATCCCGCTTGAAGGCGAGAACGCGAGTAATGCCAGCAGTTTATGAGGCTGATGTCGAGAATGCGCCCACGACGCAACGCGGTCAAGCGCGCAGCCTCGCCCCTGTTCCACTGCGACCCGCCACCTCACACTCCTTATTGCTTCTAACTAGCATTCCGAATAAACTGATTTACAAAATAACTCTATGTTCCTGACAAAACAATAAATTATACTGTCTTTTAATTATAAGCAATCGATGAAAAGGAACTTTGTTTGTGCTAAGGTTTGTAACTTTAGTCTGTGACTGCTCGTGGTCCTCTCACGAGTATATATTTATGATTACTTTTAAATATCGTCATATGTTCGTTACATACTAGGAGTGTATCAATAATTATTTTATTTATTCAACAAATGGACTCTGGGAGGGAAGAAATTTGAGACATATTGAGTAGGATCGTCCCCCTCGCTCCTCCGCGTCCGCCCCCGCCGCCTCTCCTATCACTTAGCCCTTTTAATCACATCCTATTATATCCGACTCATTCTTCGCTTACAATAAAAGTCACTTACTCTCTTAATGGCATAATTTTATCATTTGTATTGTAATTTTATTGCCTTTACGGCAACTCTTCGCCGTGCGCTCTAGGTGACTTAAATTTAAAAAAATACTTGAATTGAATTCACATATTTTCGATTTCAAATGAAGATAGATGTAAAAAGAAATTATTTTGTAATGTAAAGATATCTATAATATGAATTTTAATAAAAAAGCGTAGATATGAATAATATAAGTGCGAAATTTCGTGTAGCCGAGGGGTAGCCGGGAGGGGAGGTAGAGGAGGGCGGCGGCGGACGGTAAGCCGAGCTTTGTTATTGCCACACACGTGCAGTGCGCGTCGCAGAGGCGCGCCGCCCGAAGGAGATTGGGATGAAAAATCATACCTTTCATTATGTTAAATAGATGAGTATTTAGTCAGCTACCTACATATGTGTATTGGGTAAATCTCAGCAGTATACACTGCGATTTTATTGCGCAATAGTACATAAATACAAGAGAAATTATCGATATAGAAAACTTATTGTCCTGGCAATTTTTTTAGCTTCACACTTTTAACCTGCATAGCAGTGTAGACAGAAAGTACCTAGTGTCAAGACACTCCGTATTTCACTTTCCACCGAATTCGAGACAGCGTGTTGAGTGGTGGAACTCAACACCGCACTTTTATTTCTTACCAGAGCAAGGAAGTGAAAATAATTAAAATATAATCAACCCCCCGAGTGAGGATCGAACCCACAACCGATTGCGTTAGACGCTGTCCCACTGCGCCAAGACCGGCCTCGGTCCTAGCGTATACTGGTAATACACGTAACTATATCGGGACCCACGGCGTGCAGACCTGGGCGTGTTCGCTCGCGTGATGAATCTAGTTGGTCCCTGGTAATTGGTTTGCGCTCCCTTTGAGTTACGCCGATGCAGGCAACATTGATCACTGGCGCATCCCGGCCGCATACGCTTACACACGTGATTGCCTTCCAAACATAATCCCATACATGTATGTAAACATATACTCGACCTTTGTGTGTTATTCACCAGACCACTAATCAATAACAAAATTCTATATATACTGTTTTTTTTGTATGCTCCATATATGCAGATATAAATATGTAATATACATTAATGTTATACAAGTCCACTATACTTCAACAAACTTTGCCACGTCGTATGCCGCAATAGGTTGTAGGAACAGTGAGTGACGTCCGCAAGCAAGTTCGTCTCCGGCAGTGCAGTCCACCCGGCGTGACAGACAGTTACGCGACACGCCGGTGTTGTTATGGTGTGGAGAGCGCAGCGGTTGTCGTCGTTAATATCAATAAGCGTGCACTGTGACCGTGACGTGACAATAACATCTGCTTGTTGCCACTTCCCAAATGAATACAGTTACTTGTGACTCAACTATTATAACTTTTCATATAATTTTCGATTACTCATGATATTTACATTTGAAGTAAAGAAGAACTTTAATGACAACATAAGGCGATTGCTCGTCAGTTGTCATATACATTGAAAGTATCATGTCAAATCTCTGGCAGCAAGCTGCTAGGAAATGATGGAGGCGACACGACTCGACGGCGCGTCACGGCGTGGAATATGAAATTTGCATTATTCAGTGGCAGGAGGCGCAGCGGGACGCGGCGGGGCGGGACGCGGCGGGACGCGGCGCGGCGGGACGAGCCCGGACCTGTCGGAGCTCGGTGCATTTGTGTTTAACCTACAAATGCAACGACGATGCGTTACGGTTACGTGTTACGTGAAACGTGCATGTTTGTGTTATGATTCGTTTTTTTATTTCTATATTCTATTATTATTGTTCAAACGTATGTTCCATACTTATTGCTTGAACATTTTTCTTAAAAATATTTTTTTTACTTTTCAAACCAAAGCAATCTGTTTATAATCCTTACAGGAAGCCTGCTTTAATGTCTCTGTGTTTCATAATACATTTAAATCTATAATAACTTCGTTTCTCTAATTAAACATTAATCAAACTTAAAATTTGTATTAAGGAAATTATTTTCAATATTAAAGGTATGGTTAGTTAGCAGAATGTTTAAATAACAATAAATAAATCATTAAAATGTAAGCTAAATAAGAGCTCAGAACTTTTTTAATTTAGAACAGAAAAAACAGTGGTACATTTAAGAAGTAATTTAAAACTTTTATTAATTCGACTCTCCCATCGGCGACGTCCGACGTCATCTGTCCACGGCGTCTCATACAACTTCCTCGGTGTCGTGCTCTTCCCTACAAGTTGGGCGTGCATGGAGCCGCAGGCCGCCGCATACTTCTCTTAGTTTTAACAATACTTTTTACACTTACAATAATAATAACCTAATATGTTAATATAATGAGCTAATTTCTAAAACCCAATATGTGCTAGTCAGCACTGGCGGGTACAGGGTGCATCGCTGATGGGCTAGGGTTCTCTACTTATTATTAAACCTAATGCGCAAACATTCCTCGGCGCGGCCCCGGCGTGCTCGGTATTCATGAGGGCATCCATTGTCGGTGACGTTCTGATTTCACGCGGCCCCCGTCCCGCCGCCGCCGCAGCCGCGTCTAACAGTACATCGATAATCGCATTTTTATTCATAGAATTTATATTAAAAATTAACGCAATAATATGCCTTACTATCAATAGATATAGAAATATCAATTTTTTGAAGATTTTAACAAAAAATAAAATTTATATAACGGATTGTTTTCTCAAATAAACTGTGTTTTCCTCTGGATCTCGACATGTGGAACCTACACACACAGATAAAGTCAATCCTTGTCGGGTTTTTAAAAAGTGTATTTTCGATTACCAAAATATTTGCAATTAATCAGTTTATAATAATTTCCTTTGAAATTTATTAAAAATACATAAAAATGAATGAATGAGGCCGGTCGTGGCGCAGTGTGACAGCGTCTCATTGTAAACGCGATCAGTTGTGTGTTCGATCCCTACTCGGGGGAGTGATTATATTTAAATTATTTGTGAAGCTAAAAAAAAAAACAAAGAATTTCATTATTATTGATTTTAACTACCTGTATTTGTTATCAACGAAAAAATTATAACTGAAGAAGTAAGCCCTAACGGCTTCTATTGTAAATACATAATAGCGGGCGCAGATGCTGCAGTGTAAACGTGACCTGTCCATTCCACTTAGCGTGTCGCCCTCCGCGGCAAGAGTTGAGCACTCCTATAGACACTCGGTACTCTGGATTGCTCACTCCAAGAACTTAATTGTGTTAAACATTTACATATAAATTATATACAATAACTGCACGTGGTAGATAGCGCTCTAATATTGATATAAGAATGTAGACAGATATAAAGTAAAGCAGATAAGGTACATTCACAGTTTTGTATATACGAGTTACGTACATACCTACTGCTAGTGTGAACTATATTTCACTTCCGTGAAAGTCTCCGTCTTCAGCTGCCATAATTTGTTTTTACATACATTTTTTGTTTAGCTTCTCGCTTTTCTCCTGCATAGCAGGAACAGGAAGTACCTAGTGTCAAGACACTCCGGACTTCACCTTCCACCGAATTCGAGACATTGCGTGTTGAGCGGTGGTGCTTAACGCTGCACTTTGTCTTTACCAGAGCAAGGAAGTAAAAGTAATTTAAACATAATCACTTCCCCGAGCCGGGGATCGAACCCACAACCACGATTGGCCTCAAACTTTTTACATACATTCATACAAAAAAAAATGGACGAATAGCGTTCATAAAAAACTGGTTATTTGTCCCACTCGCCGTACGTTCAAGTGTATTTTTGCTATTACATTGCGCAACATCTGCCGGGCCGCTGCGTCGTCTTCGGAGCATCTCAATAACTCAATCGCCTATTTAAGATTAAAATAATATATAAGATACCTTGCGATGTGATACGAAGGCTGTAGTGGTATTGGTACTGAGCTCTGCATGGTGGATATGGGAGAAAACTAAACTTTCAAAGCTTTATACAAAAAGTATGATATATCTGAACATGTAAAACTCCGATAATTACTTACAATATTATAAGGATAATAGCATACAATCTCGTAAGCTGCGACATACCGTTAGTCGGCGGTAACTTGGTTTGTGGGGGCTTTATGATCCCCCAAACCATTACTTCTAAATTCAGTAGTTCGAACAATAAACGTAAAATCCTGTTTAACCACTAGGTACTTCAGGAAAAAAAATCTTTGTGTTTCTCTACACTTACAAAGAAAATGGCCAGTAGTTTGTCAGTTACTTAGTGATAACGAAACTGTCTTGTAAGTGTTGGTACAATCCAGATACAAAATATATATAATATGTATTAATATTACATTATTCTTTAGACACGTTCAGACAAAAGATTTTTTTTGTTTATTGAATTAGAAAAAAATATGCGTATGTGTGTAGTATGACATTATCAGAGCGTGGTTAGGATATAATAATAGAGATTGCAGTGGATTTCAACAGAGGCCTCGTCTCCTGCTTCATAAAGGAAGGCTTCACCTTCTTCACGCGCAAATATAAATAAAAAAATATTTCAAATGTAAATAAATATTTAAAATATTTAAGTAATATGAAGTAGTCAAAAGACAATAGAGATGTTTGAACAAAATATTCTGTTATCAGTCCTAAGTACACCGGCGGAGACAAACAGACGGGACTGCGGCGATAAGCGCGCGTACCAGTTAGTACTGCAGCCCGCTACTCAGTACTCTGTGTGAGCTACCATGATACTTGGCCAGGAGCCAGGATAAACACGCATAGCTCTAGGACTCCGATAAATACTAATGTTTAATTACTAAACTGCCTACACTATAATTGTGTTTCTTTATCTTACGTACTAAGACTACGTACTCCGCTTTCCAACGATTTCGTAACATTGCGTGTTGAGTGGTGGAACTCAACGCCGCACTTGGTCTTACCAGAGCGGACAAGTGAAAATAATCTTAAATTTAATCACTCCACCGAGTGGGGATCGAACCCACAACCAATCGCGCTTACAGTGATACGCTGTCCAACTGCGCCACGACCGGCCTCTAATTTTTGTGTATAAATATTAAACTATGTAATATTTAATTCATTTTGAATGTATATTAATATATTCAAATATGTGTTCGCAGAACAGACGCTATATTTAAATGTTATATACGGAGTTGTGTTACAAAAAAAGTAAATGTTAGCAACATTTTTTTTCTCTTTTAAATATAATTATGTACGTATACATGATCGTGCAACGTTATGTAAGATCCGCTTATATTTGGAGGATAATAAACAAGTGGCATTCCCTAAATGACGAAACATAGTGAGAACGAAAGTTGTAGCGTTCTGAGAACGTACTGAGTCACTAGTTGACGAGCGTTCTGCAACAGCTCGCCGCCGCCACCTCCGCCACCTCCGCCGCCTCCGCCTCGCGAGCAGTGTCGTGTTCACTTACGTCTATTGACGTCCAGCACATATACATATATACATGAGTAGTCATCACGCAATACATCGATCAGCTATAGGTAATAGTCACTTGTATCCAAAGGAAGATATACAAGCACTTGAATATCTGTTGTACTACTACCGACTACAGCTCACAGTCCACACTAATGACTTACGATAAAAAGTTACATTAACGTAGATAGCGGACGGGAGTATCGAGTGCAAATTGCAAAAAAACGAATTCAATAAAACAGTTTTTACGAGCAACTCGCCGCGTCCGGAAATAAAACCTGCTTTTTGCAAGACTTGGAGCGACGTGCGGCGCGCGGGGCTCGTTGTACTTCAATGTACTGGTGAATCTAAGAAGCAAATAAAAAAAAAGTACCTGCTGCGTATGTACTCTCTCGTCCGTCCCGTGTCCCGTATCCCGTGTCCCGTGTCCCGTAGTGGGATTATATCTACTAATGCTTGTTAGATACTTGTGTTAGTCGCCAATGAAGTCAAAGGTCGTTGTTCCCTAGTCGCAGGCGCACGCGCAGTGCGCGCGACGCACTGTGTCTGCGTGTCTATCATTATCCTTGACAAATCCAAATAAAACTTAACATACTTACATAAAACAACACGATAAGTATAGTTGTGAGTGTTAGTAACTATTCAATTATCAAGAAATTGAAACTACCTCATTTAAATATACATCGCACACTTTTTAATATCTCGTAAAGTTGTTTATTAAAAAAACAAGTCCATTTGCCAAATTTATGAAGCGATATTTTGTGTTCCATACAATTCGCAGAGTAACTTGAATGATCTCATTCAACTCGTCCGATTTCAACTTAATTATATCACTGTATTATTTTTTCTTTATTGTTTTTGTAGATACTTGAAATTCTCAAGAATCATATAGTATCAAAGCGACAAAGGAAGATTTTATGTTTTTATAAGTAACAGGTTGTAAACATGAGAAACGTAATGGTGACCTTGATTAGCGCAAACAAAGTGTATTTAGAGCGTGAAGTGCATCGCGCGCCAGCTCGGCGTACAGCGCTGTGGTGGCGGCGAGGCGAGCCGGGGCCGCGGTACCGTTGCACACCGACGCCCGACAGTACCTGCGCCAGCAAACCTACTATTAAGGTCACCACTTCAACTTTACTTTACGTGTAATAAACATAATCTAGCTTGAACGTGTACGTACATGTTAATAGTTTTATAAACACAGATCGTTTTTAATTTATTATTATTATTGAATAAGGCTCTAGAATTAAATTAAACATTTTTTCTATATAATATGTTCACCGGCTTTAAAGCGCAGTGAAGTCGAGGAGACGCCCGCTGGTGTACCGATGGCGGCGCGCTGTGGGCCCGCATTGCCGCACACGACCGGACCGGAACACGGCTATTAGTTACGAAATCCTTACGTTCTTTCATTTAATAATTTGTTTTACATTTACCTTTTATAAACAGTATACATATATATATATATATATATATATATATATATATATATATATATATATATATATATATATATATATATATATATATAAAATGCAAACAGACTACCATTCGTATTTACGCGGTCCCCTTGCCCACCGCCTACTGGGACTGGTCGTCCTGTACTACGCTTGTCATGTCGCGGTAGTTAAATTAGGTAAATTCCACAGATTATATTAATGAACTAAAAAATAAAATTTTCCACTCTGCATAATAAAAACAATCAGCACCTTAGAGCCCTATCCACCAGGCGCGGATTCCAATCCTACCCTCAAATTAATTATTTATATGTAATTAATAAATTAAATTGAAAGATAAACAAATAGTTTATTATAAGAATGTAACATTCAATAATGATATTGCTGACATACACAATATTACAAAGCAATATTCGTCATTAAGTATTTATTACAGTCGTATTTACTACAAATGTACCTAATTATAGTGTGATTTTAAAATTACTCAAGTTTGTTCTATTATTCTTGGAATTTGCATTTACATAATAATATAAAATATTAAAGAGGCCGGTCGTGGCGCAGACTGTAAACGCGACCGATTGTGGGTTCGATACCGGCTCGGGGAGTGAGTAAATATAAAATTATTTTTACTCCCTCGCTGTAGAAGGCAAAACGCGGCGTTGAGTTCCACCACTCAACACGAAATATCTCGAGTTCGGTGGAAGGCGAAGTACGGAGTGTCTTAATACTAGGTACTTTCTGTCTAACCTGCTATGCGGGATAAAAAGCATGGAGCTAACAAAAAAGTATTAATATATTTGCAACAATTAATGGCGTTTTATTGTGTATGTCACCCCTTACGAGAGGCCGTTACAAGTCCATCGAATGCCAGTGACTCATGGTGCGAAGAGAGTGGAGAGGGAAACCCTTGACCTAATTATCATCCCCCAAGTGTACACAAGCTCAAGTATTTTAGTAACTAACGGTTTTTCCGTGTTCACTTCAATAAATCATCGTTTAACAAATTAAACCGCTTTTAATTCCACACTCTTCTCGCCCTTACGCGTGGCCAGAGGGAGTCTTAGGAATTATATGATATATTATACATTACATACTAAATTAGACACATGGCTTATTAGATGGTAAAATTTGATTTCTTTTTCGCTAATTTATATATAGTTCACATTTTTAAGAAACGTATATATTCAATGCCTTGAGATTCGAACCCGCACCTCTTGGAAACCGTCCAAGCTCTCTGACCCCTAAACCATGCATTCTTTAATTGGTCAGGTCACAATTATTATACATTTTTAGGTTAATTTAGAAATATTTTTTATAATTCTAAATGTTTATAACACTATAAATCCTAACGCATACACTCCATTGAACGAGGTTTGCAAAGGTTATTGTATCAAGAGCTACATTGGACTAAACTGACAAAAATTACAAATCCCTTTGAAAGACATTTTTTCTGACATACATTTTAAATACACGCTATACATGAGTATGTATATATATTTAAAAACCGGATAACAGCGAGTGGGACTCGTGCATGAAGAGGTCCTTACCATTTTCTATCAATAATTTATTTAAAGTGAATATATAAATAATTATCAGTGAATATTTTATATTGAAGCTATTATTGTCGAGCAAGACAAATACTTTGTTTATACAAAGGAGATCTTAAAAAAACAACTAAGTAGCTATCACAGTACACGAGACACGGCTTGGTGACAGAGAGATGGACGGACAGATAGACGGACAGTGGAGTCTTAGTATTAAAATCTCGTTTTTACCATTTGGCTACGGAATCCTAAAAAGATTATTGTGTTTACAAATTCCTTTACTCTATAACCGTATTTCCATCAAAAATTGTAATTCTAAATGAGCGCTTTCAAACATTTAGCGCCAAGCTGACAGCGAAGTAGACAGTAATTAGGTGATAATGTCGACGATAGCGAGTAGCAAGTAGCGACACACAGTACGCCACTTGTTGGCGCGGGTGTGGACTCACATTATTCTACTATCACCTAGCCAAAGGTCTCAACGCTCTCTCGAACAGGCGACAAGACTTTCATTGACAAACTTACGTTATCTCGCGAACATTCACCACGACTCACCGGATGTTCAGTTATCTATGGATAATTGAGTAATTATACCACTTACGTTACTTATTAAATTCAAAGAAAACATCAGTATGTTTTATAAATTAAGATTATAATGAATTAACACGCAATTGGAATGACTTTAACTTGTGTATTGAGTTCGCCGTGCTCTACTTAGATACAAAATAATTCACTTATATATTAAATATTATCTATAATAGAAAAATAGATTCTTAAGCGATTGCAAAAATAAAATTAAGCAAAACTGCTAAAAATACAGGTTAGACAAACTATAAATACAATACTCAAGCAAACAACGTAGAGAACTACATTTAAATGTATTTACGTAATTATGATAAATTACGAAAGCGATCGCTCAAAAATAATTAATTGATAAAGTTTTAGTTTAAGAGTAATTAAGATTGACCCACTTTACTTTTATCTTATTTTTAGTTTTAACATTAAGGCGGGGTACATTAGGCCGGCCGCGACCAGTCGACCGCGAAATTACTGCTTAACTACATCAACGGCCTTAAATATGAAATCAATTTATAGGAACTAGAGGCCAGTGTAGAATTGAATTATTGGCACATTATTTCATAGAGTGTGAATGGAGATGTCGCGTTAGCGTCAACTAGCGTCTACCCGCCGCCCTCGACTCAATACGCAATGGCATTCATAGGTGTGGGCGTTCTCTACATATTTTTCTCTTCTTAAAAAAGTTATTTCAATAATATAAAGTATAGTATATGAAAGCCGATATACTTAGAGATTTATACATAATTGGTAAAATACAGATAAAACAGGTTTTAGATATTGATATGAACAAATTGTTCTTTTCTCTATTTAGATAGTGTCGCTAAGTATGTATTAATACTGATAATGCTTGTGTCTCAATAAGATCGTCCTATGGCTAGAATTGCCCTTCATCTTATTATCATGAAAACGTAATACAAAATACTAAATATTGTACCAGTACGAACCTGAACTGAGCGAGTACAGTTGTTCCTGTTCTTTAATTTCGAACACTTGCCCTCAGTGACGTCAGGAATTACGACGAGTATCCTTACACAAGCACACGTCAACACTTTACTTTACTTTCTTTTTGATTATAGTCTTATAGTCTTATAGTCTTGACTTTAGTCACTTCAGTGTTATGTAAATGTTAGTAATATTTTACTCTCCTCTCTTGTCTGTGTGTGTCAGTACTAAAACTACACATGCGAATATACCCATCAGATAAATTAGAAAACGAAATTAAAGCCTGCATCAGCCTTGTCGTCGGTAAGCGAGGGGGGGAAATGCGCGCGGTGTCCGGTTGCGGCGGAGCGGTGCGGCGCTCGGGCCGGCGCGGCGCGTGCGCAGCCGTGCGTGACGCGAGCGCGCGGCGGAGCTCGGAAATCATGAACATTTACTTCATTGCGTATCTGGTGACGTTATAAAACGCGACACCTGGGAATGTTTGACTGTTTAAAACAGAATAATACTACCATCCATTCCATTTGTTAGACATAGATGTTTATGGAATGTGACATTACGCGTTGCCATAGCAATGCTAAACGTCAACGGGATAACTAACTAGTAGGTTTAATTATACGTACTCCTACAGCTAATAACTGAATTATTTTTGTCTGTTCTACTTAAACATTACTTGGTTTTCGATGACCGTCACTCGAAGACACTCGGAGACAAGAAATTCAAAATATTGCTTTACGCTCTTTACTGTAAGATGCAAATAGTCATGTATGTGTGTTAATAATGTAGTTCATTAGTTGGGTTGGCAGTGTTCTTTCAAATACTGCTTACCCGCAATGATACTGTTACATTTACGTACGTTAAATAAGATATATATGTTTTCTTATTCTTTAGCTTTACACTTTTATCTTGCATACTGTAGGTACTTTCTGTCTACCCTAGATAGAAAGAACCTATTGTCTAGACACTCCGTACTTCGCTTTCCACAGAATTCGAGACATTGCGTGTTGAGTGGAGGGATTTACCGACACACTTGGTCTTACCAGAGAGAGGAAGTGATAATAATTTAAATATAACTTCCCCTAACTAAGTGGAAAAGTAACCCACAGATCACATTTAAAGTCAGATGCTGTCCCACTGCGCCATAACCGGCTTTTAAGTATATAATATTTATTACGTATGCAAATTGATGTAATTTGATTTTACTATTAGTTGAAGAATAAACACAAACAAATAATCGTATATTGTAACTTAATAGGAACGTACGCGTAAAAGAAAACACGCAATAATGAGACCTTCGCACAATCCTGTTTCGATTCATTACGATGCCGATGTTCAATCACGAGTGGAGACAAATTTCAAAGAGTTTTATTAAAAGCTCTGGTAACTCCATAACGGTGCGAGCTCTACCGACACTCACTTTTAGCGAAAATGATGAATATAAATAACACAAATATACTCGTATCTGTGTTTATATCAATTTGTACACTATTATCAAAATTCTCCGCAAAGTTATACATATCCGGAAACAAGTATGTTGTTTACTTATAATTTCATATTTTGTTTTTTATATTATGAAATTACTTTACTCATATCAGCAATTTGCGAAATCGAACTGAATTATATTGTGAAGAAATTTACTGGTACTAATGGTTTCTTGTTAAAATTGAAACTTTTCAATCTAAAACACCGTATTACGACTTCAAACGTGGCAAAGTACGCTACAGGAATGAAAGAATGGCAATTAAGCTCTTTCCAGGCTAACATAACGTCGATTTAAATATTTAATATCGGACGGATAAATCAATTGAAATGCTAATATCCTGATAATAATGACTTCCTCATTAGCGTCCTCTTACTCTCCAATGAGAGGATATTGATTTGATTGATTCACGGATTACTTTCATTTTCTTTCCCTACAATGAGTGTATGTGGTAAGTACCTATGTCCGTACTATGTACCTATGTCCGTACTGCCAATATTTACTGACTTTTATATACAATATAAATCTTAAGGAACAAAAATTTTTTCATTATACATTAGATAAAATGTTTTTAATTCGTTGAATCGACACGTTATTTGATTGACTCCCTCTCACAACGTCAACCCGTTACTCAACACTCACTCTTACCTATCTGTACATATTGAGGTCTCTATCATTTTGACATTCACGCATTTGGATGTAGGTAAAGCTCTCCCGTCCATCACGGTGAGTGCGGTTTTTGTAACAAGTGTTTATTTATCATCGTGTGATCACATAATAGGAACTATTGTGCACATCCGGTAATTTCCGCTTGAACCCATTATATGTGAACGTTACGTATACACTGAATACTTATATATCGACTAATGACAGCGGGCCAGTGTTGTATCGAAGTCATTGCTGAAAGCTGACAGTCAAAACTGGTACATACATGTGTAGGTGACGAGTGACTAACTTGTTAAACACAATTATATTTATAGAAAAAAAGAAATTAAATCACAAATTAATCAATTATCATTACGTATTTATCTTAAGCAAACTGACGGCCGCCAAATATGTGTACGTGAAACAAACATACGAGGAACGAGTCTGTTCTTAGAAATAATCTTCATGCGGCAGTCGCGGTCCGTACCGAGTGGAAGAGATTACACGGAAGGAACATTCTTAATTCTCCTGAACACTCTTTATAATTCCTATATCGGAATACAATAATATTCATGCCGTATGAGCTAATCCTATAGTTTGGAGAAGGAGCAGTGTCCGTTATCGCTGTATTCGTGTCACTGTATTTATGTAGGGTGTAGATTGCACGGTGTGTTAGTCGAGGTGGGCTGTCATTAGCTAACGACGGCGTCGTCAGATGCGTTGCACTCTGCGGCGGTCGCAGACACAATTAGCGGCTGCGATTCTAAGAAAAACAGTCGCCGAGACGGAAACGTGAGCTGCGCCGGCGCACCGCGGACAGCTCTGCACAAAGGAACCGGGTCACAGCCGCCGACCCCCCCGACCCCCGCCGCCCCCCGGCGCGCCACCGCCGGGCAACACTGTTGTGACATAACGATTAATGACATGTTACAGCATCCATCGAACTTATCACGCAAACAGCTTCTGTTAGAACAAAACGTAAATGAAATACTTCATCTATTGCTGTCGTTCTTCTTGCACGCCACTCACTTGTATAATCGCAGTTCAGTGATTTTCAACCTTTTTAAATTGCGAAAATCCTTTAATTCATTGTAAAATTTAGCGGCACGTCACGGAAATAATATACTTTAAATTTGAAATAACACTGTTTTAAAGGGTACATTTTGGTATTAGAAAATACATTTTTGGAAACCTGACGTTTCTAGCAATTTACAGTAGTCCGTGGTCACAAGTAGACTGAGGTGGCACCACGGGCTACTGTAGTGTTTGAAACTTCAGGTTTTCAAAAAATGTAAATTCGAATACCAAAATATACTCGATAAATCTATTTAAAATGTATAAAATAGTTTCTATTGAATACAAAATTAAATATAATTTTACATACAAAACTAACTCGTCATAAATTCTTGGCAGCACACAAATTACCGCGACTCGGCGCTTGAGGTTAACAATCACCATAATTATAAAAAACACTTAAAAAATCTCTCCTCGTGTACGTGTATTGAGTAATAGGTGCAAATTACTTCTAAACAATGTTATTAATGCTAGTTATCCTATCCAAGCCGTTATGTTATATTTCACTGTATGCTACATATACCGCACGGACTTTGTTCCGGTATTCATACACACATTCGACTGTCCAAATGGCCGGCGCCTAAATATTATTATGCATACTGTATACGTACTACTTGCTGCCATTATACACTATTTTCATTTACGATCGGTTGTCATGGAAACTGGTTGCAAAGTAATGTCGCCTGTACCACGTGACAGTACTATCGGCTGATGCTATTAGGTAATACCAGAGAGCAGTCGCCGTGGTAATGCAGTCACACATTAAAATAAGAAGATAAACAATGTTGTGCAGACGCCATTTCCATACACTAATAATATTATTTTGTCTGTCTGTTTCATTCATTGTCTAGTACATTTTTTTTCATATTGCTAAAATACTAATTCACTTTTATAATTATCAATTAGTGGAATGTATTTGACAGAATTCGATATTCATGTTGAAATACCAAACGAAATATTAACTGTTTCCGTTTCCCCAGACTGGTTGAATAAAGCAATGTGTGTCCTCAGCTCACACACAAATAAAGTCAAAGAAGACTAAATAATAAAAAATATCTTTATTTATTTTTAAACAAAAACGTACAATTAGAAATTAGTCTCATAGAGATATCTGTTCGTGACGGCCGATATCGGCTAGGAAGTGGAGCATTCATTATCCTGCGCATTAAGGACGCGGTCGTTATCGGGCAGCGGGCGCGAGCGCCGGCGCAGGCGCCACTCGCCTCACCACGCGTGAGACATCGCCCGCACTCAGTAGCGCTGACCTATTTCCCCTTAGCGCTGACCGCAACATCACTAACTGACTTCAAACACTCGTTTCTCTCACGGATCCATAAATAACTCATGAATAAATGTTTTAAAGTACATATTATTCACACTGTAAAAATAACAAACTCAATGAAATTCCTTGCTCAATGTATTTATATATATGTTTTATACAATTTCGATATTTTCAGTATAAAAATATATAATATTTGTCTTAGTGTAACGTTACAGCGGTCGCCAATGATTTTGTTTCAATAAGTACCCGCTTTGTTTTCCGTCTATTACGACTTTTTCGGAATACATAAAAAAAAAGGAAGTTTAAGGAATTCTAATTTATTTAAATAGTTTTGTCCCCTAAAAAATACTTCTTAGAACCGATTTTAAATTTATTTCATAGTCAGTCAGTTATAAAGAATACTTGAAAATAAGATAAGTGTTAATTTGTGTGTGTTTTTTAATCTAATGATTTTTTTTTAATTTGGAATAAAATTTGAATATAGTGATATCTATACTACAAGAATAATAGCAGCAGACACAACAATATGCACAACGCAATCAGAGTCCAGACATTTAACTGTCCACTTTCCGCCCAAGAATGAAACGAGCGAAATAATAATAAACACAATACAAAAAATGATTGATTATTTGCAATCGAGAACAATCTGATTTTTGTTTTAAGAGACATACGAGTGGACGCTCATATTTGTGTTATTTCGGTCAACTCATAATAATTTAAAGAATACAGTAGAATGAAATAATAGTAGTCGACGGTTGGCGCGGCGCTCGACGTCCACGACCGTCCACGGCCGTCCAGCTCGCACAATGGACAATTTCTCGAATCGCCTTGGTTCGTGTTGATTGTAAACAACTTATTTCTTATAAGAAAAAGAATGAGATAACTCACTTCAGTGTGGGAAGGACTCGTCACAACACGACGGTATGTTTTCATTCCGGATTTCAAACAAAGGCATAGGTGTTACTTTCGTTTACATAATATTGAGTATGTACCTGCGCGAACCTCTAGAACGATACAAGTGCGGATAGTAATGTGTGTACTTGTGTGAAATTATGACACAAATAATCTAAACAATGACTGGATCAGTATCTTAGCCTTTCAGTGTTCAATATGGAAGCAACGTAACCTTAATAATTGTCTTATGTCACTTAGCGAAAACACTAATGTGTTTATAAACATGACGTCGGCGGCGCCCCGCGGAGTGCCGAGGGCTCGCGACGTCGCCCGCGCTCATACACCAAGCACAGAATGCCCGCACTGAATATTAAGCAAGCGGGATGCGCGTCCTCGCAGCACCGCGCCGGCTGTGCGCGGGGTCACTTACGACTGTTTGCCAAACATTAGCTCATAATGTTTACGAGAGGCTCGCCGTGTGTTTGGATTACGAAACAGGTTCCAAATCGTTCGAGGTCCACTAAAGCGCGTTCATTTTGAATACTTTGCTCAGTGGTGGGGAGCGTCGATGCAGTTGCACATGACATTTGCGGCGCTCGCTCGCTACTCTGCGTGTCACATTCCAGCCTGCAGTAGTGTGCAGTGCACGCTGCACACACACGCGCACTACGCCGGCCTCGGCGGTTGTGACCCGGTCCCTACTCCCTGCACCGACCGCTGACAACAAAACACGCTAGCACCTGCCCGCCGGATGCGCATGCGCATGCGAGCTGCTTTTCATATTGAAATGTGATTTTAATGTGTTTCAATAGATTTTTTAAATTTGCGCTTTCACATGCGATGTTGATTACACTTAGAAATTATGTTTTACTTCATTTAACTGAGATAATATTCAACGTGATGATTTATTCAGGTTATTAATTTAAGCTTTTGATTTCAAACATGAATGCATTCAACAATCACCTATGTATGTATGTACGTAATCTGCATAGGAGTTCACATTCCGAGCGTGCGCCTGCGCACCGCGGCCCGGATGGGTGAAAGCGGCCTACGCCAGCCTCGGCCCTCGCTGTCTGCCCGCCTCCCCCTCTCCCCTCCGTCTACCCCCAAGTGAAGTGCATAACACTTTCCACCGTCCTCGCCTCAATGTCACTCACTGCGCACTTACATACTTACATCAAGCATGTAGTGTAACTACGTATGTATAATACAAATGTCAAAACCTTACGTGAGATTCAATTTGTTTTATATTAAGATTATATTTAAGATGTTACAGAACTAAAAGTATCTCTTTTAAAGTAAATTTAAAATGAAAAATAGTAAAATAAATCAAATTTAAAGTGTTCAATATGAAGTAAAGTAACTTGGGAAACCTCAAAAGTGGACTCAACGAAAATTTATCAAGTAAATAATAGTTAAAGATGAGCAAATCAAAATCAACAGACATTCTTTTTAAAAGATATCGGAGTGCTTGATAATAACCGACACCGATTTGATGTAATCTAAATGGTCTCCCTTAAGTATTTTTATAAGAAATACAATCTAGATACAGCAATAGGCGTTGTTAGTAAGTTTATATGAAGTATTTCAACACACCGAGACGCGCCTCTGCTAGCTTGCACACCCGGACGCACGCGCATGGCCGCCAGCCAAACCGCAGGACTCTTCTGCATAATAAAACTTATATCAGTTTAAAGCTTTATTATCTAAGCACATATAAAAGTGGTTTCGAATGTATGCATCAATTTATTTCCTGCGCGAGAAACAGCAAAGTGAAAGTATAGCATAGTGCATCGCACGGGCACCCCGCGCGGGGGCGGAGGGTGAGGGGGTGAGGCGGGCGTGCTGGAGCACTAGCCAGCCTCCTAAAACGCATTTTGGAGTGTACCTTTTATGAATGAAGTTGATTATGCATTGTTTTGAACGTTTTTAAATTACTGTCACACCACATTTTCCAATGAACCTCCTCAGAAGAGAACAGCTATTGATGCACTACGTGAGACGTTAAGCGTCTACACAATAGTTGTAATGGTTGATTTAGTTCTTGTTCATTATTTTTGTTGGATTTGATGTATAATATTAGTTGTGTGAGTAATTTAAATAGATTTGTAATGTAAAGCCAATTGATGTTTAAGTAATTTGTGGAAACTGATTGATTTTGGATTTCACTATGCCACGCTGATAGTTGAATTATGCTTTGTATATACTTTGTACAGATAACTGCTCGAATATGAAGCTCTCTGGAAATTCTATAAAAAATAATGGCTTAAATGAGTTCATTAAAAACAAATATAATTTATGTATATTTTATAGTTACTTTAGTGTTCAAAGAAAAGTCTATAAAAAGTCTTAATGATTTCTCAAAATTAATCAAATGACTTTGGTCTTAGAAAGTCATTAAACATAGTCAAGAATTCCAGTAACTCTGTTGCAACTCCGCGGCGTTGCGTCACGGCTCGCGATCATTACAGCGACGGGCTCAATACTAATTAGTAAGAAATGATGATACGCGCCTTATCGCGCTCCGACGCGCAGATAGCCGCCGCCGACACCGCCGCCGTACACTCCACTACACTGTCTTTAATGTACCACAACCGGCACACATCGCTACATATGTACCTACAGGTGACGACGTGAACGTGCCAAAAATGGTGTAACCGAATCGGAGTCGGACCGGTGTCGGCACTGTGTCAAGGCGACCACGCCATAACCGGCGCGTCAGTGTAGCTCCGTCGCATGCTTGGAACGAAAACACATCGCATTGCACTCACAATGAAGCACTCAACCAGTCTCGACCACAGAGCATCGACAGTCTTCTAAACCAATATAGAAGTGCCCGGGTGCCCCGTGCGGCTTGATGTATTCGTTTAATTTCTATGGTGTACTATATATACATCGTAAATATTTTAATGACAATCTTCATAAGATAGCTTAAGTATATAAAGTCGTCGATATTAAATGATAATGTACATGAGTACCGAGTCATCGAACACTATCCGATCCCACTCTCGTTGCATAACGCAGAGAAAGCGCTCGCCGCCTCCGCCGCCGCAACACGCTCGCACAAAAGATATAAACGCGCACCGACCGCGCTCTGTACGCATGCAGTATACAGGGTGACGCGGGTATGCTTGCGAGGGAGGCAAATGAAAATGTTATTATAAGTTCACAATCATTTATTTCAAGTTTCAACAGCCAATCGAACGGGCAAGACGTTCAGCGATGCTCAGCGATCACGCGATTCGTCAGTAGAGTCCACCGTATAAATTAACACATATACAAACACGTATACACTATATGCGCGGCGCGAGGCCGACTATCGTAAGTATATATACAGAGCCTCGACGCGGCCGCAGGTACGTCATACATTCGTAATCGTTACACTAGAGTACAAAAATAATACTGTAGAATAAATATAAAATGCCGCAGTCGCGTCCTCTCGATCAGCACACCGTCTCCATGGGAACGCGCGGCGCCGGGGCTGCGGCGGCGGCGGCGGGCGCTGGCGCCGCCGTCGTGTGCGTGAGGGACTCCCCGCAGGAGGGCAGGTGCGAGGAGGAGTGCGCGCCGGCGCCGGGAGCGCGCGCGCACCACGCCGCCGCCGCCCGCTTCAGCGCCGCCCATGCGTGCGGCTGGCAGCCTACCACCAGGAAGATGAACACGCCCTGAAGCGCATTGAGCAGGTCCGTGGCGTACCAAACGTACTCCGGTCCGCCCGCCGCCCACGACACCACGTCCGCGCTCCACGTCACGCCCATCACCACCACTAGCTTGGCGCACACACGTCCGAGGGCAGCCCTGTTAACAAATATTAGTATCAACGGAAATCGTATATAAATAAAGAATCAAAAATGCTACTTATCACACACAGTTCCGATTTGGCACCGACCGGCGACGGTCGTGTGACAATATTGGGGCACCCCCCTTCTCGATTGTGCGTCCGAGCGCTGCTTTTCGTGTCGTTGTGCGTCAGTGATCAGAGTTCCAGAGTGTCGCCGCTGTGAGGACCGCGCCGTGCCGTGCCCCGTGTGCCGTACTGCGCGTCGTCTAGCTGTGGTTGGCGGTTCTTGGAGTAAGTGTTCACAGTTGTCCTTACACACCCCCGTTCACCAAACGGGCATACTTAGTGTTTTTAGTGCCACACACCCTCCCCCGCCGAAAGGTGAGGGGAGACACTAATCTCGTCGCCGCCGCCAAAATGGAGGGCCTCTCGAAGGAGGACCTCTTCAGGTACTTACGTACCTTTCACGTCGAGGCCTACGATGGCCTCCGAAACTTCGCTTTCGCGAAGGAGAGCCCGCGCTCTCCCGACGCCGGCCCGAGCGCCGCCGAAGTGCCCCGAGGCACTATTAGGACGCGTGCGTCGTCCCCCGAGCGGGACTCTAGTTCCGCGTCAGAAATGGATGTGTCAGGCGCCGAGTCGGACACGTCCTCTCAGGATTTTGAGACCGTAATCTCAAAATCAGCAAAAAGGAAGGCGAAAAAGGCCCCTCAGGCCGTCGCGCCTTCGAAAGCGCGTAAACCAGACGCGCAAACGTCGGCCGTGCGGGCTTCACCCGCCCCCGCGCCTACCAAGCCGCTTCCCCCGACCGCTCCAGTGTCCGCGCACACCGCAACGGGCCCTCGCCCCGCGCCGGCCCCGCGTGCCGCTCCCCTTGCGCCCTCTGCGCCCGGTCCTCGCCCCTCAGGCGCAGCGACCGGAAATTCTCAACCACCTCGCCCGAAATTACCGCCGCCGGTCTATATTCAAGAGAAAGGACGGTGGAACGAAGTATCCGCGTGGATGCTGTCTAATAAAGTGGCGTACAGCTCCGCGAGGCTGACGTCAATAGGGATCAAAGTCCAGGTCCCGTCGGCCGCGGACCACCGCGCCTTAACCCGCCGCATGCGAGAAACAAACGTGGGTTTCCACACCTACGCCCTAGAGGAGGAGAAAACCCTCCGCGTCGTCATAAAAGGCGTCCCCCGCGAATTGGACGCCGAGTACATAGAGAACGATCTTAAGTCGCGGCTTCCGGTACGCGAAGTTCACCGCATGTACAACATGCGCACAAAAGTAAAGTATGACAGCATACTCGTAGTGTTGGATAGAACAAATGAGGGCAAGGAGGTCTTCAACCTCCGGTCCATTTGCAACCTGACGGGGATCCGCGTGGAACCCCCCCGGTATAAAGGCTTAATAGGGCAGTGTCACCGCTGCCAAAACTACGGGCACTCGGCCAAGCACTGCCACGCGCGTCCGCGCTGCGTAAAGTGCCTGGACGACCACGCCACCGCGGAATGCCCGCGGAAAATTCCCGACCCGGAAATTCCTCCCAGCTGCGTCCTCTGCGAGACGCAGGGTCACCCCGCGAACTATCGCGGCTGCGTCCGCGCCCCGCGCAGGCGCACCGGTAAAGGAGGGTACCGAAAGAGGACCTTCCCCTCTCGCCAGTTGGAGCAACCGAAGGAGCCCTCAGCTCCGGAGGTATTTACACCAGCTCCACCTCCAAAGGTGAACGCGTGGTTCAAGCCCACGCCACCTCCAGCGGCACGTGTTGCGGTGCCGGCTGCGACTCGCGCACCGACGGCCCCGCGGCCCTCCCCGCGCCCGCAACCCCCTCAGGGTAGTCCCGCGAGCGACCTCTCGCTCGTCATGGACTTTGCCGGCGCGCTAAATTTCATCGAACTCGGCGTGTTCGCGGCCAAGCTGCGCAACACGAACGGGAATAATATGGCTCGCCTACAAGCGGTATGCGAGCACGCCACTCTTCTGGAAGCCATCGTAGGCTTCCAGGCTAAATAAATTCCAAAATTAAAACAATTAGATGGCGGTCAATAATAGTTTTACCCCTCGGCCCGCTGATTCGCGTCTCGCGCGCGTAAAACCATTAGCCCTAAAAATCGCGACATTCAACGCAAACGGTGTCAAAGGCCAGAAAGAGCTTATGAGTGAGTACGTCCACTCAAGACAGTTAGATTTCTTCTGTATACAAGAGTCCTTTCTCAAACCTAGCGTTCGCTCTCCTGGCATTGCGAACTATAGGGTTGTAAGGAATGATAGGGCCACCGCAAAAGGTGGCACTATGATTTATTACAACAAGAAACTACATTGTATACCGCTAGACCCTCCGTCGCTTGCTAACATCGAAGCGTCAGTGTGCCAAATTCATATGACAGGCCATCAGCCAATAATCATAGCCTCGGTGTATCTATCGCCAAACAAACCAATAATAGAAAGCGACATCAAGTCGCTCTTAGACATGGGTGACTCAGTCCTTCTGACTGGGGACCTAAATTGTAAACACATCAGCTGGAATTCGTCGAAAACCACGAAAAGAGGTAAGGCTCTCGACGAAATAGCTGTCAAATATAATGCGGCCGTCATCGGCCCCCCCACCCCCTCCCGCTTTGGCCCCTCAGGCACGCCGGAGGTGTTAGATATTGCGATCCTTAAGAATGTCGCCCTCTGGCAACACTCTATCGAATCGCAGCCGGAACTAGATTCTGATCATAGACCGGTGTTAATTAAACTAGGTACGGAGCGCCCCTCAGGCCCTCCGACCAAAACAATTACAGACTGGAAGAAGTTCGCAAAGCTTCTTCGAGCCAACAATTCTCCACTTAAGGAGCTAATTCCAGGCATCACTGACTCGGTTGATTTAGCAATAGACGCGGCTAATCAATTCTCAGATTACATACACGATACGATCCTCAGCTGCTCTAAAGAGATTACAAACGTACCGCAAGGACGATTTGAAATCTCAGAAAAGCTCAGGAGGTTAATAAGGCGTAAAAACGCCGCAGCCAGACGACACGACACATACCCGACAGACGACAACCGTAGGGAACTGAACAGGTTGAGGAGGAGCGTTCGACACGCGTTCGACATGCTCCGCGGCGAGTCGTGGGACAAGAGACTAGAGGGACTCGCGCCTTCGCACCAGGCTTTCTGGGCGCTGTCGCGAGCCTTCAGGTCGGACGGACTCGTGACTATGCCACCTCTCATTAGGCCCGACAATTCTATCGCCGCCGATGACACTGAAAAAGCGGAATGTTTAGCCGACAGTTTAGAGGCTCAATGTTCCCCCAGCGATCAGCCTTGCGACCCGGACCACCTAGCGAAGGTGGACTCCGAGGTTGCAACCTGGGCTTCTCTACCTCCCTCAGGTGAACCGCTTCGCCCAACCTCCGCCGGTGAGGTTCAAAATATCATTAAGAACCTGAAAGACAGGAAGGCCCCGGGGCCCGACGGTCTTAATAACAGGATGTTAAAAACGTTACCGGCCCAGTTCGTGTCCTTACTAGTACTCATTTTTAATTGCCTCCTCAAATCTTGTACCTTCCCAGATCAATGGAAGGAGGCAATAGTCATAGGTATTCCGAAGCCGAACAAGCCGAGGAATCTCCCCAGCAGCTACAGGCCTATCAGCCTGCTGAGCTGCCTAGGTAAAATTTACGAGAGGATAATTCTCATTAGACTCTCCGAAGCGGTAGAGACGAAACGTCTGCTCTTAGACGAGCAATTCGGGTTCCGCAAGGGCCACTCCGCCGTACACCAAGTGCATCGGCTAGTAGAACACATAGCCAGATATAATGTTAGATACCGTGCCCGCAGCTCCACTGCGGCCATTTTTCTCGATATCGCGAAAGCGTTCGATAAAGTTTGGCATAGTGGCTTGATTTACAAGCTGCACAATGCCGGCCTCCCGGATCATTTAATTCGCGTCCTCAAGGACTATCTCTCAAACAGATATTTCCGTTTTAAAGTGGAAGGTACACTCTCCACTCCCCGCCTAATTCGCGCCGGAGTCCCTCAGGGCTCCACGCTCTCTCCTATTCTGTATGCGCTGTACACCAGCGACATACCGAGAGTCGACAATGTCCATCTGGCTATGTACGCCGACGACACCGCCCTATCCACCACTTCCCGCCACTCTTTCGTCATTGCCGAGAGACTCCAGGCGGCCGCCGACGCCCTAGGCGCTTGGTACCGCAAATGGAGGATCGAGGTCAATCCCGAAAAGAGTGCCGCGGTACTGTTCCCTCGACTTAAACATGAAACGGTCTCTACCGTATACCGAATTAACAAGCCAATTCCGTGGCAAAAACATTTTAAGTACCTCGGAGTCACTCTAGACTCCCAACTCTCCTTCAGAAAACACATTAGTCGAGTGTGTAATAAAGCCCGCTTCTATCTCCATAGATTGCACCCCTTAATTTGTAAACGCAGTAAAATGTCACTTAGAAATAAGCTGACATTGTATAAAACCTGCATTAGGCCCGTCCTCACGTACGCTTGTGTGGCGTTCGCGCACACCGAGCTTAAACCACTTCAAGTGGTTCAAAACCGCTTTCTACGAATCGCATCGGGTTCCCCCTGGTACGTTCGTAACATAGACTTACATAAGGATTTCGAACTGGAATCGATAAAAGAGTTCTGCAACGGCCTAGCCAAGCGCTATTACGAGCGCGCAGACACTCACGCAAATCCCCTCGTCGTACGGGCGTGCGACTACGCCCCGTCCGCGCATCCTAAACTTAGACGCCCGCGTAGCGTCTTATTAGACCCCGATGACCCCATCACGGCAGCTAATGGAAAAATGTTAGGTAGGAAACACTCCACCAACACCACACACAAACACCGCCGTCGTCGGAAACGACGGCGAAGTCCAGCTTACGTCACGGCCCGTCCGCGCGTTGGCGCGGCCGGGTCCAACGGTTAGGGACTGTAATAGGCTCCCTTAGAATAGTTAAAAAAATTCCCCCAGTCGCGACTTCACGCCGCGGCTGGCTTGTGTTTTTAGAGTAGGGAAAAATCCCCCGCCCGCTCGCCGACCGCAAGCCGAGGTTCGAGCCCCGCAGGGGGCGCCCTTGCGGTCGCCGGCTTCCTCTCAAGCAGACACGTCAGTGCTTGCTAATACTTCGCAGGGCTAGAGTACCCTCTTCCCTCCCCCTCCCGGTGTCGCTGTAAAGACCATTAAGGTCAACAGCATTTAACTCAATGACAGAAAAAAAAAAAAAAAAAAAAATGCTACTTATCGAAATTTTGAACACTCACCTCTCTGATGTGGACTTGACCTCGTCGCGCCGCCAGAGGCCGCACGTGAGCTGCCGTGTGGTGGAAATGAAGAGCGCCAGGTTGATGAAGAGTAACACGCCGACGGGGCCGAAGAAGTAGACAAGGATCTCCATGTCCCCGTAGAACCAGCAGCGCTGCACGGCAAAGCGCGGGCGCAGCAGGCCGGGCGCGGCGTCGGGAGGGAGGCGGTCCAGCAGCGCAGCTACGCCCGCCACCACTAGCGGCCCGCCCCACGCGTACACCATGTACACCCGCAGGCGGCACGCCTCCTGCCCGCGCTCAAGCGAGGTCGGACGGAAGTCCCTGCAGGCGACACTCGGGTTACTCACTTGTACTCACAGGTACATACTTGCCCAGTCATACAGTCAACAAAACATAATGTAGATGCAAAGAGGTCATACACAGGCGTCCAATAACCGCGTGGCCCGCAGCATCAGTTACAAAAATAAAAAATAACAATCAAATAAATAATACAAATGAATAAATGAAAATTATAACAGTACATTGTAACGGGCTTAAACTAAAACAACATCAACAACAACATCACCGACAGTGTGCTAAGAAACAAGTACAGTAAGTACATTTTTTCGCGGAGGTAAAGGCAAGTCGTAACAAAAACGGACAAAAACGCAGACTGGCACCAGTCGGCGGTCGGCGGTAGTGCTCGTGCCGTACCCGCGCCGCGCCGGCCGGAGGTGTAATGAAAACGCAGTCGAAATAATATCTCAAAATTAATGTAGTAATATTCATAACTCATTTACGCGCGTTAATATTTGCAGTAAGCATTGCTCATTATTACGCAATTTTTTCTTATGAGTGAATTAACTCTGAATAATGAATGATATGAATTACTGTAAAGATCTACTACAACTAGGACATCCGGCTCATTGTCAAAACATATTGATTATTTATGTAATATTTATATATTGAATATTTATTAGGTATATAACATTTCTACAACACATTACTATTTGTCAGTGGATTAAGATTTATTATAATGTGGACGACACTCATGGTAACATAGCAAACAAACAAAAATTTGTAATATTTGATAATCTTAGGAAAAATACATAGGATTACTAAAATAAATGTATTAGACTCACCGGAAAGTCCACCAGATGTTGAAGCACATCGTGTTCAGCCAGAAGAATGCCGACAGGAACAGGAAGTGCATACACACAGCTGCACCGCGCCACCACACCGCACATGGACAGAACGAGAACCACACGTTACACGACCGTTACCAGGACTCGCACAGCACGTACGGGTTGTAAAGGATGCTCACCAAGCGCACTGCAGAGCGCGGGCGGCACGCGGTCGCCGGCCAATTGCGTGGCGGCCAGCAGCACATCGCCCAGCATAAGCGCCGCCACGTAGTGCGTCTGGCAGCGCCAGTGCAGAGCATGGTGCGCCGCAGGCAGCGCGAACCCGGCGGCCAGCGTCGCTGCCAGGAACGCCGCGCCCACCGCCAGCCCTGCGCCGTAGAGCGCGTGGCGTGCTGTGCGCGGAGGCCGCGTGGCGCGTGCCGCAGCCTCGCACGCCAGCACACGCGTGCCACTCTCACCCACCACCGCCTCAGCACACCACGCACCCGCCGCCAGCCGCGAGCCCTCGCCGCGCAGCTCCAGTGCACCGTCCTCCAGAAGTCTCGCGCCGCTCAGCGCGCCCGCCACCGCGTATCGCGACCCCTCCGCGCACGCCGGCCACCCCGCGAACACCGCCTTGCCTTCAGACAGCTCCCGCAGCTCCTGCAGAGCCTCGCCGGCGCCGGCCTCGTTCTCCTCACAGCGGGAACCGTTGAAGATCCGTCCCTCCGCACAACACTTGGCGGGTCCTCGGCCGCCGGCGTCCCCCGCGCACACGAGGGCGGCGGCCGCGTCCGCACAGTACCGGTCCGTCGGCAGCGCCAGCGCGACGCCGCGCATCCACAGGGACGCATTGTTCGCCAGGAGCGCGTACGACGCGGCGTGCTCGCGTAACACTCTTAATTCATCACAAGCCGGCAGCCGCGAGTACACGGTGTGCCAGTGCACCGGCAGGCGGCCGCTGTCGAGGAAGGTCCCGCGAGCGGGCGCGTACACACGCGGCGCCCAGCCCGCCTCCGCCGCGGTGCCGGTCTCCGGCTGGCAGGCGGCGGGCACGGCGGTCGCCTGCAGCAGGTCTGCCCGCAGCGCGGCGGGCGGCAGCGCGCTGCCGTGCGGACAGCAACGCGGCACGTCGACGGCAGCGGGGCGGGCTCCACCGGCCGCCGCCCAGCACCAGCAGAACACCGCAAACACTGCCGTTAAGTACATCGCAGATTTCACCGTCCGCGGCCGCACTCGAAAAACACCATTATAAGTCGTCGCGAAATTGAAACTTTCTAATTCACTTATCTCTTATTCCACAAAGCGTGCAGGCCAGCGGGCGCGCCGCGAACATGAAACATATTACTTCGACGCAAACTAGAGAGCACGTGTGAGAAGGCTCGCAGCGCGGACGACGCGACCTCTCGCTGCGGGGGCTAGTGCGGCACTGAGCGTCTACAATGTTGTGGCGTGCAGGGTGCGCCGCGCGCACTGCTCGCCGCGGAGCGCAACACGACTCGCGGTACGCGGGTTGGGTTCTTGTCCTTTGACATTATTTAGACAATTTTATTGCATGTTACACACTTCACAACTTCTCTTCACCCGTCTACATCAAATGCGCTCACAGATTTTAGCGGGATATTTCATGGCTTAAAAATGCCCCATTAACTACTACTAACTACTAACGAACTAGTCTAACATATTCTAAATAAGTTTTACAAATTCATCCAACATTTGAAAATTAGCTTGAACAATAAGCAAAATTACTTAAAAACATACTGTTTTTATTTTTTATTGTACATACTAGTAAAAAAGTACTCTTTATTGTACATCAAAAAATACATACTCACTTAAATGTATTGCAAATTTAAGATGACAAGGGACAAAGCGTGGCCGCCGACCGCGACTCGCAGGGAACAAGTGTTGTATACTACGTGTACATAAACGACAGATTAATGTTTAATATATCTTAATGACACGCTTGAACACTGATTCAATAATCATGTTTGTTTTTAAACACAAACATGTGATGTACTTAATCAAAGGCAATTAAAAAAAATTCGGAATTCCCGTGTTACACAGATATTAAACATTCTATCATTATGATATTTTAAAAACGAGAGATTATTCTCAATAAAATGTTAAAAATGTTAACATTATTAATGCATTGGTGTTATCAAAGAGACAATAAACAGACAGACTACCTTACACTCTTTAGTGTAACCCAGTATCTCAGGCTGCTAAATTATCGTCATTGTTAAAAGTAGACAAAAATTTCTGCCGATAAAATCATTTAAGTGGCTCGTCGTCGAGCGTCGTCTAAACATGTATAACAAATATAACAATTAACAGCTTTTAATATTAAAAATAGTTCAGCTCTAATACTTATTAGTTGAGATCTATTTTCAACAAAAACTTCTTTCTAGGAAACAGAATTTCTTTGGATATTCGTGTTTGTTACTCGTATAGCTTTCGGCATCTTCCTTTTCATCAACTACAGTACTTTATCTTAGTCTAAAAATTCTAAGTCAATATAACTTAAATACATTCGGGTGAGTCATCAGTGAGATAAGTATTCACGACCGCTTTGTCTATTATAATTATAACAATACACAATACTCAGAAATACGCTACTCTATTGAACACCCCGCAGGCCAGTTATTAGTTTTTGTAAAAATCTCAGTTATCTGAAATAAAAAGCGCGCTTTGTAAAGTACTGGGATCTTAAAAAGAAATTCCATACAAATGGAAAAGAGCATATAAATAATTTATATTGCGGACAGTTGGTGAATGAAATATAATATAAATTAAAATATGTCTCTGATCTTCAATGACTAACGACTCCATTGTAATTAACACCACAAACTACGGAGTCTCGGATTTGTACGTGTAATAATCATTAAACAACCATTACTTTGGATATTTAATAAATTATATAAGATTAACAACATTTACTAACAATATAGTAAATGCAAATTGTAAATAATTAAATCATATATAACGTATGTGAAAGTAACTCATCATATCATTTGAAATTATACAATTAAAAATGAATTAACTCCTTGTGGTGCAGAGGGATAGCGCTTGTTTTCAAGCGATCTTAGTTGTGGGTTCAATTCTGTTGTTGGCACCTAATACAAACCACAGCATTGAGTTACATTAAGAGAGTGGAGAACAAAAACAATGTGGGAAGAGCGTGATACTGTTTATATACAAATATACATATTTATAAGAATAAACAGTTTTTGTTATAATTCAAAACTAGACAAGTAGCGGCATCTGGTGGTGTCGACGCAGTACTAGGACGTGGCGCCACTAGCTAAGAAAATCATACAAAACCCTAAAGATGGCGCAGTTATTATATTGTTAAGCCCGAATCGATGCGGTTAATAACGAGAATACTTTACCACTAAATATAAAAAGGTCTAAAAATCCACGCACGTGATCAGTCTGAGGCGGACGTAACTCATTTATAAAAAAGAAAATATAATTTTGCACTGCGGCTTATTTTTTCTTGCAATACCACGGTATCTCGCTGACTTGCTTGGTAGTCTTTGTAGCAGTCAGTCATTGTTGTTGTCATTATCCATACTAATATTATAAAGACGATACATTTGTATGTTAGTTTGTTGCTTTATTTCCATTTAACTCAAAAAAAATACTGGACCGATTTTAAAAATTCTTTCACCGTTACAAATCTACATGAAGATATAGAATATAAATATATATATTTTTAAAAATAATTAAGAATCTCTGCTAAAGCTTGAATAATGTAACCCAATGGGAAAACATTGTCATAAAATGTCTTTATTTAATATTAAACATATCAACATTTTCGAACAAGTCTGCGAGACCATACGACCAGCTACGACGGGACTCACAATAACTGCATTTACTAATAAACACTGAGATTAAAAGAAATGATTATTTACGAATAGGTGTGAGTTATATTAAACCTATAAGGTATTAATCTACTCGTGTATATAAATAAATAATTTTCTTAAAACCAAAATTTAATATAGACCATTTGTGCCCTTCACTGTACACAGTTCGAACACACACTTTAGAAGATACCGCGAGATAAAAATATTCGCGCAACAATTATAGTCGTTGTCTTTGAGGATTGAGGTACCCAAGTTTTTAAACCGTATTGTTCTGTAGTAGAATTTATATATTGAAAGCACAGTGCTCTAACACTATTTGTACTCGCACTTCTCTAATCCACGTTATTGTTTTTATATTTTGATAATATTATATATTTTAGCAGTCAGTGATTTAAGTGAAAACGTGGACGGATAGCGACAAACCGCAAAAACGTAGTAAAAAATAGTGTTTAATAGATTGCTCGTCTATTATATACAAGTAAACAGCCGCAGCTTTGGTTGCGTTAACTTAAATGCTGCAGTTATTATATTTTATAATAACCAAATTATTATTATATAAAGAAAGACATTACTAAATAAAGAAAGTGTTCTAAAGAACTTATCCATTCACAAGATACGATGTTTTCAAATTCAACGGCAACGAACATGATTTACAAAGTACTGGGTTTTTTGCCAACACTAATGTACGCGAAAGATATATAAAATGAAGTCCCGATATGACTTGTATAACATTAATACCTACACGCGAGATGGTTGTTCGTAGTTTAATACCAGCGTCTCTGTTGGTGCGCTATCAGCTGCCATATCAGAGTTAACCTTTCGTCCGCGGTCACACTCACCGACGACGCCCCACTCTTGCCAAAATATATCTGTTGTTTTTTAACGTAATAAACGCATTATATTTATACATACAATATATTATATATCTCCTACTAAACAGTCACTCCGACGTAGTCCAGTAGATCTAAAGAGGAATTAGTTTTATAGTTTTTCAGTACGTCTTCTCACATCAATGTACTTAGTAAATTTTCTCTGTACTCTTGGATTTCTGGAATGCAGCCCGGGACTCCTCAACGATCATATCAATTAATACGCGTTATGTAATGCACACTGTACCGACTACGTGCATACTATATAAACATCATCATCTTATTTTCATTGTTCATCTGGTGACTTTTTTTTGGTGTGTATTTGTAGTCTGCTCTATACTATATTTTTGCATTACACTCAATGGAGTAACAAACAGATCCAATTAAAAAATCAGCTTCACGCTTTAATCAGAGACAACCTACTGTCAGGACACTCCGGTGACTGGTTTCTGACCAAAATCTTTGTTTTACCAAAACAACGATATGAAAATAATATTTTAACGTAATCATTCTCTAGAGTGCGGATTGAACCCACAACCACAACCACCAACAAATCGTGTTGTAGCCAGACGCTGTTCCACCGCGCCATTATGATATCACACGGAAGTATCAGTTTTATAAGTAAATATAATTTTCTTTTGATTTCTAACAGCATATCTCTCAATCGGTAAACTAATTGATTTTTTTTCAACAATTGATTACTATTATGTACTGCGAATGATTTGTGCTCAAGTGTGAGTGATAAAGAAGTGAAGTAAACTAGCGTGTCCCGCGACCATTGTATTATAATTTTGAACATAATTATAAATAGTGGTGTGCGCTTACTCATACAAACGCCTTAAAATTCAATGTACAACGATAAGTTCTCCATTTGCATAACCATACGTCACTACTGTTAAGTGTTTTGTTATACGTGTGTGCAACGTGTACACACATATAAACCGTGTAGTGTTGTAGGTACATGTGTGAGGGAGAAATATGTTTGCTAAATTAAGTGAATCATAACATTTATATTAATGGCGTAAGTTGGGATTTTTACATAGATAAGCTGGCGTTGAAAATATATTCAAATATATATATATATATATATACAATTTTAATAATTAAAATTAATAATTAGTTGTAGATGGATACTGGTTATTGAAAGTAATTGGTTTACAGGTTCCTTGTAACGTGTGCTCTCAGTAGTACATTGATATGATAATGTATGGTAATTAATGATTGTTTACATACTTATATTTGCTAAATAGATCTGCAAGACACGCCGCAGGGACCTTCGTTTAGTTGGTCGACTTCAACTGTTATGATAACGAGGTATCGTGGATCGTGACCGTTTACAGGCACACGTCATAATATGATACAGACAAAGAGTCACTTGTTAGTATTATAATATATAAATTATAAAATTCAAATAAATAAAAATCTCTTAGAGACTGCTCATCCGAACCCGGACTCGCTAACGATCATTGGCCCTTTCAAAGATACCAAGAGACCAGGATACTTTTTATTTTATATAATTAATTGCAATCGGGGCCAATGAGTGCAGGTCGATTTTCATAAGTCATATATTTAGGTATTTACAATGGTAAATAAATAAAAACATTGGAGACGGTCGCGCCGCCGCGTCAGGGCGGGCGCGGCGCGGCGGGCGGGCGCTCGGGCGCGTCTGGGGCGGCGGCCGGGGCGGCGCGGGCGGCAGCGGCGGCGGGCGGCGCGTCCGAGGCGGCGGCGGCGTAGCGCGGCGGGTTTGCCCACGGGTCGTATCCCAGCACCGACAGCATGGGCGCCAGCTCCGCCATGTCGGCGCGCACGTCCGCCGGGATCTGCCCCACCCACTTGTCCAGCGCGTCCAGGTTCACCGGACGCACCACCTGGTCCGACGACCGCTCCACGCTGCACGCATCGACAAACAGAGTTAGTATAGCGCATCTGTGCGTAGCTTACTCGAAAATATTTATTATTCTATTTACAAGGAGCGTTGCTGATGTCGAAAGTTATAGCTATTTAATTGTTTTATAAATTGACTAAATTGGAATTAACACGCGCAATGAATCAACAGATAAGATATTGTTTTAAAAAAACCATGTAGTGTATATGTGTGTATAGTTACTTGGAGAGGGCGACGCCGTTGGGTTGGTTGATGTACCGCTCGTGGTGCAGCACGGCGTCGTCCCAGGGCAGGTCGAGGAAGTCGAGCACGCGGCGCATGGTGGCCTGCGGCGCCAGGACCAGCGACTCGTAGCGCACCAGCAGGCAGCGCGTCGGGCCCAGCGACTTACACTGCTGATACATCAGCTCCACCGCGTGGTTCCACTTGCTGAGGCACTGCCGGTAGCTCGTCAGGTCAAACCCTGTGATGGTCACCTTGCGCGTGATGATCGAATGCACGGTAGCGCGGCCGTCGCGCACCATAAACAGGAACTTAGCGTTCGGGAACAGCTCCAAAACGTACGTTCCCATCTTGAGCACGAGCGGGTCCTTGTTACAGAGGCGCGGCGCCGGCTCGCCGTGACGGACGATCACCTCCAGGCAGAAAGCGGCGATGGCGTTGTCCAACACCGCCTTGGACACTCCGGCCTGCTCGAGCCGCACGCTCTCCTTCTGCGAGCGCATCCAGTGCTGGCGCATCTGCAAGATGCGTGGCACCACGCGCGTCTCCTGTCCGCAGCGCACGTCGGCGTGCGCGTCCAGCATGGCGCGCATCAGCGTGGTGCCCGAGCGCGGTACGCCGCCGATGAAGATGAGCGGCAGCTCACGGCCCGGGACCGGCGCACCCGCGACGCGCTCCCCGGCCGCGCCGCCCGCTCCTGCGGCGCTCCGCCCCGCGCGCCCTGAGCTGTGCCACGCCCACGAAAGCAGCGCCGCCACGGCCAACGCCGCCGCGAGCCGCGCGCGCGCCCCGCGCCCCATGCGCCACACACGCACCGACACCGCCGACACCGACACCAGCACTCTCCTACGACAAATATACATGCATTTGTTTAAATACGAAATATTATGCAAACATTGTAAGCGGTCGAGACAGGTTAACATGTATTACAAAGAGTATAAATAAAAGAGTAACAAGGATATAGGCCATATTCCTACAATTCTACTTTAGAAGGCATTAAGCGAGGCATGTGATTTATTGTGCCGTGACAAACTTTTCTATTTATTTACAAATAGTTGATAAATTATTGTTAACTATATGTTTATAACATTTTTCTTACTTATAGAGCAGGTTGAAGGTTGGCACCAATGTATTTTGCAATACTGCAATGTGAATGTCTGCATCGATATTAATGTGTAAGAAAATTATATACTCCATTGTATATATTTATATCAATCAGTATTCTTATATAGTTAAATATTTGATAATGCAAATAAATATATGAATATAAAACATTGATCAATTTACTTAAAAGATGAATGTAATGATTAAATAATCGAAATCCTTACAGCAAACATAATGTTGTATAAATGTTACTCAACGTAAATGCAAGCATTAAGTATTTAGATTTTTGTTAATTAATTTTTAAAGAATAACAGTAACCTTAAAATGAACTTACAAATGTCTCAAGCCCTGTAGCTATAATAAAAACCTGCAACAATGTTAGCATTTCATAACAAACCATCAAATTCAGTGATAAATTGTAATACCTATTTCTAGAGTCGTTTTAAATAAGGTGTAATTTTTTTTTCATTTCATACTATTCATAATTTCATATTTATTATCGATTTATCACAACCGGCTTGAATATAAACAGTTTTAGTATCAGTAATAACTTCAGAAAACAGATATTTCATTTATACAAAATGCGTGTTATAAAAATTTACTTACTTACCTACATTAGATTTTACTGCTACAATCTAGTATTATTGGTTTTCCATGCCAACACATCTCTTTACCGAAAAAATTAGTATGTGTTATTTGAGGAACTTCGAAATTTCTTAAGCCCAATTTTTTTCTATAATTTTTCAAAGTTATAAATTATGTTGAGAAATAAAAAATCAAAAATTATCAATATTTTTTATCCTAAAAGGAATTATGTTGAATTTGTAATAATCTAAAAACAAACAAATTTCCCCAGCTTCACGCTCAGTGTTCACTAGCTTCTATAGGACGTCAATAAGAATTGTCATCTCAGAGCATCTTTCAAATTGTACGTCAAATGACAGCTCCTTGCTGTCAAAATGCTACTGCATCTACAATCATGTATTTTTGTACATTTGGTGGGAAAGTAGGTACGAGTAATATATTTTTTGGTTAAAAGTATTTTTCTAAAAACTCAGGATATATTATCCTCCAAGTAGAGAATAGTTGTTAATGTATGATAATGATCACTAGTCTTGTATATTATTTATAATAATAATAAAAAAAACAATAATTAATGTAATAATATTAGGTATTACCTATTGTGAACTTACGATTGATTTCGAAATAATTATTAAAATAATAACTGTTTATGATAATAGTTAATAAAATTTTTACTTTTTGTTGCGAATCACACCACTTTAAAGGTGATTTAAAAAGTCGAACTTTCTTAATAATTTATTTAATTTGAAGGTATTGTTTATAAAAACATGAATATTAAAATTATTAATATTAAAATAAAATATTGTGCTTTTTAAGCATGGGCAATAAATAATTGTATTACTGATGCTGTTTCCAAATTTTATGTAGTGGCAACATTAGCTACAAACGAGACACAATAAGTTATTGAAAAAAATAAAATACAGTGAGATATAAATGTAATTAGTGTAAAATTAAGTCAGTTGTTGTTAATATTATTATAAGGGAAGTGTAACATGTGATCAGATATATGTGATACGTCGCGCTTTACGAGATTCGTGCCGATTAAAAATCGTGTCTTGTAAACATCTATCGCTTGTAAAAATGGCCGCCGCCGGACTGCGTTTGTCACAGAGAAATGTTTATAGCGGCGTATACAGGGTTTACAGAAGTTTTGACAATGTGAATGATTGGGATGAATCGACCACAGTTATTTGTTTAAATTACTACTAAAATAACTATTAACCCCCAATAAAAGACTGAAATTATAAATATAATTATAAATAATCAAAACAAGGGATTGGCGTCCGAAATAAAGTGTTGTGAAATTGTAATAAAGTACATTTAATTGAAGTGAATTTTTTAAAAGTAACTCTTCCCCGCCTCGAAATGTTGCAGTATGAGTGTACAAGATGAAGGCAACTCATCCTTTGGACCAACGTCAATTTTACCACTCATGGTATTTATTATTTTTGTATTTTCCTTTAGTGAATAACTTATAACTGTGACAGATATACACATCAACTATTTGAATTTCTGATTAGTGTGCAACTAATGATGAGTAAAAAAATAGTTTTCTCATAATTATTGTTTTTATAAAAACTGACAATATAATGATCATTCATTCAAATATGAAATATTATGGAAATTTGAAGCTGTACATAAGTTTAAACGTCCACAAATAGTAATTGTAATAAGTTTAAAGCAGTGACATTAACAAACATTATATATCTTTATAGGATTAATGCCCTTTTGAATAATATATCGAGTTTGATTGGAAAAAGCATTTGCAATAATTTTTTTAACATGATTTTGGGCTTTAATTGACATAACATTTACTTAATGCTGTATCATCTACTAAATATATTGAAGGGAGCACCCCTTATAACAAATTGATTAAAATTCTTATATTTATTCAACAAATACCTAAAAGATTGTAGAATATTTGTAACATATTTATATTGGAAAATAAACACATTAGTAGTTTTTATATTGTATAATAAATGTATAAAACATCTCATAGTATGAGGGAGTTCATTTAATTTGCACAATTAATTAAAACACAGAGATTTTTTGTTAAACAAAAATAAATTGTAACATGTTACAATTTCACTGCAGCCATATGTAGAAGGCTTAGTAGTCAGAGCGCTTGGGTAGTTTCCAATAGCAGGTTTTAATCCCATTGCATACAAATTTTATATATTTTGTAAAAACGTTTTTGACATCAGGCATTTCAATTTTAAGAATTATTACATAAAATATATTGTGCTACATCCTAAAATTGAAAAAGTTTTGAATGTAACATTTAAGTTTCATTTAAATCTTATAGTTTCACAAATGTGCAGTGTCAGACAAAATTAAAAATCTACATATATTACAAAAATAATAATGACATTACTGTTTTTTTTATCCTTCTATTGTATTACTGCTTTTAATCTTTCTATTGTACTTGCAATCCTAGGTGGATTCGCTTTACCTATATGAACTATTTGAATACATATTTCTTCCTTCCATGCATGCATGCGTTATTGTCATTTACCACACTGGTTTTTATTGAAAACAGGTTTAAAATCCGCTGTGTAGTTTGAAGAATAAATATTAGGATAAAAACTATCCCTGTATATACTCCATACATACCTGTACTCCAGACTATAAGCTGTTACGCCTGCATGTAATTTACATATTTGAACATTTGTTTGAAAAGTCTAAAATAAATGTCACTTACGTTTCTTCTTATTACATCAGCTATCTGTCAGTTAAAATCTCAGTCAACATAGGTCCAGCTGTTACAGACATAAATCAGACAGAACTAACATAAATGTTATTTCAACATATGTACTGTATACATTTGTGTATATCTTTATTAAAGTGTGGTTACTTTAATATCACAAGACAGAAACTGCACTTGTGTTTATTTTTTTAGATATAATGATAGAAACAAGAATATGTACAATTGCTGTATGAAAATTTGATAAATTTCAGTGACATTCATTTTAGAAAAAACGTATAAAAATTTGAACGCAGCAGGATTCGAACCCGCGCCTCTTGGATACCGTCCAAGCGCTCGGACCGCTAAGCCATGCGTTCTACTACCAGCTGCGTCGAAATTCTTATACGTTTTTGTTACAACTTATTTATGTTGTTAGCATCTCTGTAGAACGATTTTTACAAATTTCTACAACTTAAAAAAAATATTTGTACGGTATCCAAGAGGCGCGGGTTCGAATCCCACTGCGTTCAAAAAATTTTTATACGTTTTTTCTAAAATGTTTTCTAATCTTAAGTGTGGAATAACACTTTAAAAAAAGTAAATATTGAAATAAAATAGCAATCTCTCTTGTTAAACGATTATTTCTTAATAATCTTTAAGTAGTAGAAATTTGTATAAATCTCTCTACAGAGATGCTAACAACATAAATAAGTTGTAACAAAAACGTATAAGAATTTCGACGCAGCTGGTAGTAGAACGCATGGCTTGGCGGTCAGAGCGCTCGGACGGTATCCAAGAGGCGCGGGTTCGAATCTCGCTGCGTTCAAATTTTTATACGTTTTTTCTAAAATGTTTTCTAATCCTAAGTGTGGAATAACACTTTAAAAATAGTAAATATTCAGTGACATTGTTTTTCAATGAATATACTAGCGTTTATAGTTCTTTATTTTGAAGAAATTAGACACCATTGCTGAATATTCCAATGAATGAAGTGTGTGTCATAACAGGGTGTGGAACGAGGAGGTAGTTGTGCGAGTGGCGCAGGCGCGGCGGACGAGGCGCTCAACGGCATGGGGACGCCGGAGCCGGACGCGCGCCTCGGCGAGCCCCCGCGCAAGCGCACCAAGCTGGTCTCCGCCGACGACGTGGTCGCGCTGCGCCGACGCGTGCTCGAGTACAAGCAGCTGAGACTGAAGAACCTCAGGGACAGGTGAGACCCGTACCCACTGCGGAGCCCTGTACGCACGCACTCGTACTAGCGCCGCGCTCGGTTACAGGTTCACGGAGCAACTGAGCGAGCTGTACTTCCTGCAGGCGGGCGGCAACATGATGGACTACGCGGCGTGGCGCAAGCGACCGCCCACGCCGCAGCTGGAGGCGTTTCTGGAGGCGCGCCGCCCGCCGCCAGCCGCGCCACCGCCGCCCGATCCGCCCCCTCCGCCGCCGCCCGCACTCACGCCGCCGCCCGCGCCCATAGTGGTGGCCGCGGTGACGCCGCCCGCGCCCGCCGCGCAGCCCTCCGCACCGCCCTCCACACCCGCTGCGCCCGTCACGCCCGCCGATGAGATGGTGGAGAAGGCCAAGCAGGAGGCGTACGTGGCGGCGCGCGTGGCGGAGCTGGCGCGAGCGGGCCTGTGGACGGAGCGCCGGCTGCCCCGCGTGTTGGAGCCGCCGCGACCGAAGACGCACTGGGACTATCTGCTCGAAGAAATGGCGTGGCTCGCTCAGGACTTCGCACATGAACGTAAATGGAAAAAACAGGCCGCTAAAAAGGTACGTTTATACCGTCGCCGCAGAAAGCGACAAATAGTTTTTAAATAATTAAATATGTAATAAATGTAATATTGTTGTAGTGTGCACGCGCAGTTCAAAAATATTTTCAAGATAAAGCTGCCGCCGCCCAGAAAGCAGAGAAAGCTCAAGAATTACAATTGAAAAAGATTGCCGCGTTCGCAGCAAAAGAAATTAGGATGTTTTGGACTAATGTAGAAAAAGTAAGACACAGTAGACGGAGGGACCTCCAATATTCTGTTTCTTTTCCTCATCATCAATTAAACGAGATCAGTACTTTTACATAGAAGTTATTGGTATAAAAGATGTAGGTGTCTTTTCATAATTGTTGCAAACAAAGTTATTCATTACTTATAATTACTTATTTTTACATTTTTTGATGAGTTTTATTTACACACTTTTCATACTTTTCAATCATTCATTTGTTCAATCAATGGGCTGACTGAAATACTTATGTGACTTCTTTTTACAGTTAGTTGAATGGAAAAGAGTGCAACGAGTGGAACGTGCTCGCAAGGAGGCTCTCGACGAGCAGCTCAGTTACATCGTGGATCGCACCGAGCAGTACTCAAGGCAGCTCGCAGCCAACCTCGGCGCGCCCGTCCTCGCCGCCCCCGCGCCCGCCGCCGCCCCCGCGCCTGACACGCCGCCCTCCGACGATGAGTTCCAGCCGCGCGGGGACTCTGACGACGACGAGGAGACGATAGCGGCCGCCGAGCGCGAGGCCGCGCAGGACGCCGCCGACCACCGCGACGAGATAGAGGCGCTCCGGCGCGAGTCGCACCTCGACCTCGGCGACCTGTTGCCTCCCGGCTACCTGCCCGCGCACTCGCCGCCGCCCTCCGACTACGGACCCGACGACGACTCCGCCGACGACGAGGACACCATTGCGGAGCAGGAGCGCAGCGAGCGCCCGGAGGACCACGCGGCAGAGCTCGCGGCGCTGCGAGACGAGGCGGACCTCGACCTCGACGAGCTGGTCGGGCGGTACTCCGGCGCGCCGGGGCCACCGCCGCCCGACAGCGACGCCTCCTCCGCCACCGACGTGGACTCCGACGACGACGACGACGAGAAGGACGCAGATGACGAGTCCGACTCCGGCTCGTCGTCCGCGTCGGAGCAGCTCGAGGCGCTCATGGACGCGGGCGAGGCGGCGAGCGAGGAGTCGCAAAAGGCGCCGGTGGAGGGGGGCGGGGAGGGAGGCGGCGAGGCGGCGGAGGGCGAGCAGCGCGTGGAGGCGGCCGCGTCGCTGGCGGCGTCGCTGCAGCCCACCGGCACCACGCTGTCGGAGACGGCGGTGGGCACGCCGGTGCCGCGCCTGCTGCGCCACGCGCTGCGCGAGTACCAGCACGTGGGGCTGCACTGGCTGGCCACCATGCACGCGCGCCGCCTCAACGGCATCCTGGCGGACGAGATGGGGCTCGGCAAGACCATACAGACCATCGCGCTGCTGGCGCACCTCGCGCTCGAGCGCCGCGACTGGGGCCCGCACCTCGTGGTGGCGCCCACCTCCGTCGTGCTCAACTGGGAGATGGAGTTCAAGAAGTGGTGCCCCGCCTTCAAGATACTCACCTACTACGGCACCATCAAGGAGCGGAAGCTGAAGCGCGTGGGGTGGACCAAAGCGAACTCTTTCCACGTGTGCATAACTTCCTACAAACTGGTAGTGCAGGACCATCAAAGCTTCCGACGGAAAAAGTGGAAATACCTCATCCTGGACGAGGCTCAGAACATAAAGAACTTCAAGTCTCAGAGGTGGCAGATGTTACTGAATTTTCAAACAGAAAGGTAAAACATTTAGGTAATGCATGCAATGACGTCACTCGCCCGACGGCGCGACGTGACGTCGTCGGGTGCTGACGTGTGTGTGTGTGCGCAGGCGCCTGCTGCTGACGGGCACGCCGCTGCAGAACAGCCTGCTGGAGCTGTGGTCGCTGATGCACTTCCTGATGCCGGACGTGTTCGCGTCGCACGCCGAGTTCCGCGAGTGGTTCGCGCCCGTCGCCGGCATCGCGGAGGGCGCGCACCGCTACAGCGACGCGCTCGTGCGGCGCCTGCACGAGGTGCTGCGCCCCTTCCTGCTGCGCCGCCTCAAGGCCGACGTGGAGCGCCAGATGCCGCGCAAGTACGAGCACGTGCTCATGTGCCGCCTGGCCAAGCGCCAGCGCTACCTCTACGACGACTTCATGTCGCGTGCCAAGTCAGTATCACACCAACCGCTAATTTAGAGTCGCACTCGAGTCCGCGCTCACGCTGTCCGTTTTCACACACAGGACGAAAGAGAGTCTCGCGTCCGGCAACTTGCTCAGCGTGATCAACGTGCTCATGCAGCTGCGCAAGGTGTGCAACCACCCCGACCTGTTCGAGCCGCGGCCGGTGTGCTCGCCGCTGCAACTGCCCGCGCTGCCCTACCGCGTGCCCGCGCTCGCGCTCGTCGCCGCCGTGGCGCTCCGCGTGGAGTGCGCCGCGCGCCTCGGCGGCGACCTCGCCACGCTCGAGGCGCAGGGCGCCGCCGCCTTCGGGGCGCACCGCGCGCGACACCTCGCGCCGCCGCGCCGTCTAGTGGAGGAGCTGCCGGAGGCGCCGCGGGCCGCGCCGCCGCGCCCTCCGCCGGCGCGCCTACGCTTGCACCTGCGCCTCGTGCCGCGCACGCCGCCCGCGCTGCGCGTGCCGCCCGCCGCGCCACTTGTGTCGGCGGGCGCGCCGATGCAGCAGGCGCGCGCCGCCCCGCCGCCGCCCTGCGCCACCACCGCAAGCGTGGCGGGCGCGCGCGCCCGGCTGGCGGCGCACCGGCGCGCGTGCCTGCGGCGGCTGGCGGCGGTCAACGAGCGCCGCTGCTGGCGGCTGCCGCTGTTCGGCGCGGACCTGCGCGCGGCGGTGGACGCGGGCCCGCCGCCGCTGCCCGCGCGCGACCTCTCCGCCCTGCTGGAAGAAATGCACGACATCATCGATAGGTTTGTACTCTAAAATAACAGAAGTCTTTGAACCCGTTGCGGCTTATTTTTGTTGTTAGGTTCCGTCTTTGTTAGAAGACGACTCCGATGGTTCCAGAAGGTAAAACTGACTCTAATTAATTAATTTTCACACTTGAAATTTATATTATTTAATTTTTTTAAATTTTTTTAAAAGGATTTAGATACAATTTATTGAATTTTTTTTAAAATTAATTGTATTAAATAATAGTGGACCAAGATGAGAGCTCTGGCGGATGCCCGAAGTAACTGACACAAACGATGAACATGTGCGTTTGGCCGTAACAACATAACTTCGCTCCCCGTGTATACCGATTTCTGTAATTTTTCCTATAAGTTGAGAGTGAGGAATTTTGACACAAGCTTTTGAGTAATCGGTATGAAAGTCTGGATTCTAATAGTAACATACAAACCCGCGTGGAACATAAATTAATATCCCATTCTTGCAAACTAAAAGCGAACTGCTCTTGTGAGGCAATTGAATCGATTGATTCAATTAAATATTTGGGTGTACTTAGAGATAGCCAACTTAACTTCAAGCTGCATATACTCTCAGTAACTAATAAAATTCGCAAATTGATTTATATATTTAGAACCCTTTTTTTTCTTTTTTTTTTAACGTGAGGAAATCGCGTTACGGATACCTTCCCGATCGGGGACTCGGGACTCGTCGGCACATATTTAGAACCCTAAGAAATTTGAAACAAATATACTTAGCACTGTGTCAGTCTCTCATCTCTTATTGCATATCTTCCCGGGGCGGTGCATCGAAAACAATCTTAAAATCGCTTGAGGCTGCGCAACGTGCAGTTCTCAAAATCTGCACTTTCAAACCATTATTATTTCCCACTTCAGAACTATATCAGTATTTTCAAGTGCTAACAGAACGACAGATATTTATATTAAATATTAAATTAAACTAGCACGTGGAGGTTGAATTCAAACCCAAAATATTAAACAAGCGCGTGTTGGCTCTATAACGTTTCAAACTATGTTTATCCATAAGTTTTATTGTTACTTGGGGCCACAAGTATATAACGTTGTAAACAAAGATCTAAATATTTATTCTGTAAATAGGAAAATATGTAAGATGAAACTCGTTAATTATTTACTGAATTTAATCCTATGAGGATACTGAAAGACTTTTGTGCTTATAAGAATTGTGAAAACTGTTTGTGGTGAAATAGATTTATTATTATTATTATTATTAAAGACGTCAACCTGGTAACCATTATCCAGTAGTGACTCGATGCAAAGAATCCTTAAAGTTGCTTTCTGTTGATTTTTTACTAACAAAGCTGCGTTGTTCTTTAGTAATATAGATACAGGAAGTAGAACTACATATTTTTAAAAAATATAAAGTAATTCGATCAGGGCCACAGCCTTTATTGGGATCTAAGCGCTTGAGGTACTTATGTACTATTGTAAATATCAATCATATTGTACATCTAATATATCTAGGCATAATTAGACTGAACTTACAGATACGTTCTCTTGTGTGATGTCTATGACATTGGTGATTTTAGTATGAGCGTCTGTTTCAAATGAGGATTGAAAATAATTGAAAGTAGAAAATAAAAGATTAAAAATACTTAGACAATCATTTTTCAATGAACATTACTGATAGCATGAATTACAGGGCTTCCTATTTGTTTCTGTTATGGCAATTTTTTTCGGTTTGACATAACTTTGGGTTTATATCATAAAAATATATTAACAAAACTCGGAAACATCGTCATTGTAACTATTGCAATTGGCATAGGCAAAAATAAGAGCAGTTATGTTCCTGAGCCATGTTTCTCTTGGTAAACTTCTAGAGCGAGCAGCAAGATATTTATTATTGTTTGGTTTGTTGCGAAACCGATTAATAAACAATAATAACTATATTTAAATATATGTCAAGGCATTACATGGTTTCGGCGGCGGCATTCACATTTTTCCCTCGTCTTTGACAGCATTTGCAGTATCATTTAAATCTTGAGTAGAATTCCTATTCATGCATGTTCCTACATGTTGTGATCTTTTGTATTAAAAGATTACATCTTTTAATTGTGCTAAATATTTAACATACATTTTTACTAGTACAACTAATCGTGTGTGCGGTCGCAGGTTTGGTATCTGCTGGGCGACGTGTCGCGCGGCCGGCCCCGCGCTGCTGGCGGGCGCGGGCAGCGGCGCGCGCGACTGGCGGCGGCGCGCCGCGAGGGCGGCGGCCGTCGGGGAGACCGCGCGCGCCGCCCTCGCGCTGCTGCACGCGCCCGCCTCGCGCCACGCCGTCGCCTTCCCGCACCCGCGCCTGCTACAGTACGACTGCGGCAAGCTGCAGACGCTGGACGGGCTGCTGCGGCGGCTGCGCGCTGGCGGGCACCGCGTGCTCATCTTCACGCAGATGACGCGCGTGCTGGACGTGCTGGAGGCGTTCCTCTCCATGCACGGGCACACGTACCTGCGGCTGGACGGCGCGACGCGCGTGGACCAGCGCCAGCCGCTGGTGGACCGCTTCAACGCGGACGCGCGCGTGTTCGCGTTCATCCTGTCCACGCGCAGCGGCGGCGTGGGGCTCAACCTGACGGGCGCCGACTGCGTCGTGTTCTACGACTCGGACTGGAACCCCACGATGGACGCGCAGGCGCAGGACCGCTGCCACCGCATCGGGCAGACGCGCGATGTGCACGTGTTCCGCCTCGTCACCGCCGCCACCGTGGAGGAGAACATCCTGCGCAAGGCCGAGCAGAAGCGCGCGCTCGGCCACCTCGCCATCGAGGACGGACACTTCACCACCTCCTACCTGCGCGCGGTAATATCATTTGACCACAAATACCTTAATGACATACTTATCATTGAACTGTTAAATTTGATTATTGTGACTGTGGGAGGATTGTATTGAGAAATTTTATGGTATGTGTTATATGCGACAGGCAAATATCAAAGATCTCTTCGTCGGTGAGAACTCGGAAAGCGCCGCGACCGCAGGAGAGGGCGGCGACGCATCCGCAGAGACGGCAGGAGACGCCGCGGACGCGGGCGAAGGCGGCGAGCTGGAGTCCGCGTTGGCGGCGGCGGAGGACGAGGCGGACGCGGCGGCGGCGCAGGCGGCGCGCGCCGAGGCGCAAGGCGACCTGGCGGAGTTCGACGAGACGCTGCCATTAGATGAGGAGCGTGCCTCCTCGCCGCGCGCCGCCGCCGCCCACGCCGCCCGCCCTGCGCGGCGCCGCGACGCGCGCGCTGACACACGCGGCGACAACGACGGCGACGCCGGGGAGTTCGCCGCGCTGATGAACCAGGTGATTATATACAAGTGGGCCAGCGAGGCGAGAGGGACGCGGCTGCGGGCGCGGGTAGGTAGCTTAGTTCTCGGAAATTTAGTTGCCATGGGGCGATTCCCCGGTGAGCAGCGTACGTTTTGTGTAAAGGCTTATTACAAAAATGGCAATTCGTGCAATATTGTGCGTCTATTTCGCTCTGAGTTTAGTTTTCATGTTTTAAATCAATGCCTTAGTAAGTGCTATCAGAGCGTCGGAGGTCAATAAGAACCGAAGAAACTGTAAGAAAAGTCGCGACGTCCGTACGGCGCAATCCCCAGATAAGGACCCAAAAGAGACTAACTGCGCTCACTATATCAAGAGCAGCATTACGGCGTATTTTGGTAAAACATTTCAAATTTCACCTGTATAAACTTCAATTAGTCCAGGAATTGAAACCAAATGGTAAAGGTACGGCGACGCTGGAGGTCACCATCTTCGACGTACTTTTACCGAAAGAATGTTACAGCGTTTTCGAAGTTTGAACAATATTCTCTTCTCAGATAAAGCTCATTTTCATATAAGTATATTCGTGAATAAGCAACTTCTCGGTGTTGGGCCTCAGAATATCCTAAATTAAAACATTAAAGACATTTAAGCATTAGCTTAAAGTGACAGTTTGGGAAGCCATGTCTGCTGAAGGAATCATCGGATCCCATATCTTCGAAAATAAGCGATCCGTTACAGATCGCTATACAGACGTGTTACGTAACTTTTTCTTCCCACAACTGTATAATTTTGAATCTGGTTTCAACAAGACGTGGCGACATCTCATCCATCCATTGACCTTAGCAGTTGTAAATGAAATGGTTACTGGAAAACTGATGTCGCGTCGAGGGGACATTTCGTGGCCTCCTCGAAGTCCAGATCTCACGCAACTGGATTTTTTATCTGGGGATACCTCAAGAGCCGCGTTCATGCCAATAAACCGATGACAATTGCCCAGCTTAAGAATAACATTTGCGAGGAAATGTCCGCTGTACCGTGGTATAGCGATGCCAACGAGTTTTACGCATTTGAGGTCCAGATCCGAGGAGTGTGTACGTTTGGATGGCACATATCGCAGTGATGTTTACTTTATTATGAATAAAGATTATCTTTCCTAAGTCTTGTAGTTTCTTTTCTGTTTTTTTATAATTCGCATAACTTAGTGGCCCACTCTGAACAATTCATAGTAGACCAAGTTGACTGATCATATATCTATAGTTCTTTCAAGTCCCTAAATGAAATCGAATGTTGACGTTTGTGACGCACGCTTGTCAATAAAATGATTCTTTTCAAATATTGTTTCAGTTAACGCCAGTAGAAAAATATGCGATGAGGCTCGTGGAGACCAGCGAGGCGGCCACCGAGGCGGAGCGCGCCGCCCTCGGGGAAATGCGGCGCCAGCTGCGCGAGTGGGAGCAGGCGCGCCGCGCGCTGCGGGACGAGCCCGCGCCGCCCCCCGCGCCGCCCTCCGCGCCCGACTCCGAGCCCGACCTCGACCTCACATACAGCCGCGAGGATGCGCGCGTCAAGGTGCGTGCCCGCCGGCGGCGCCGTGCGCGTCCCCGCCCGCCCCGCGCCTCTCCTCCGCAGCCGCCCTCGCCGCCGCCCTCCCCGCCGCCCGCGCCGCTCTCGCCGCCCGCCAAGCGAAAGGCGCCACGCACGCGGTCGCGCGGCACCGTGCACATCAACCTGTGGACGCTGGACGAGGCGGGCGCGGAGGGCGGCGCGAGGCGGCGCGCGCTTCGCAACGGCACCCTGGACTCGTGGCTGGCCGGCGCCGCCCCCGACGCGCCCGACAGACAGAACAATAAATGATTTGACACTGTACACTTGCGTTTTATATTTCTGACGTTCGACGTTTTGGTGCCGCTCGATACTCGCCCGTAAATGCTTGACCTCGCTCTAGGCACGGTGTTCTCGCGAAATGCCACCAAAACGGCGACGCGCCGCGAACGTCAGGGATGTAAGGCGTGCAAGCATTTACGGGCGGGACCGAGCGCCCCTCCCCCTCGCCCTCGCCCTCACCCTCCCTGCCCCTCCCCCTTCCCCGGCTCGCGCTCGGTGTCGCCCGTGCTCACCGTAGACGTTGTTTAAGTTAACTCACTCTAAGCATTTACAGTTACAGTTCCCTCGGAAAGTATAGAAATCAAAATTCTTTTTTCAAAATAATTTTTTTTATTGCGTATTGGTTATTAGTAAAACTTTATGAGCCTAAATTATAAACGCTTAATTATTTTTTCTCCAACACTTTAAATTTTATTTAAATTTTGTTTAAAGTTAATAGCAATGAATCAACGCTTAAAATTATATTCGTCTGTAATGTGTGCAAATAGTAATAGAAATATTTTAATTAGTTTTGTGAACCGACGCCATTAGTGGGGTGAGTCGAGACAAGTGTGGAGAAGTACACCATTACCGTTACTATGAATTATTTGAGCATATTTATTGAGAGTATAATTATTACAAATTTTACTCGCAGGTGTGGCTCAGCGAGAACGGCGCCATTGAACGGATGCCGGTAAGTGTCGACGCCGGGCGAGCCGCCGACGGGCCCGCCGCTGACGCGCTGACGGATGTGTGTGTTGCAGATGTGGTGTCCGCCCACGCCGCCCTCCAGCGACGCCGACGTCTACTGCGACAGCTGGGCGCGGCCGCTCTACCGCCGCGGCGCCGCCTCCGACGCGCTGCTGCCGCCCGTGCGCTGGAGGGACTCGCGCGCGCCACGCTCTCCGCGCCGCGCCCGCCCCGCGCCGCGCGCCGCCCACGCGCCGCCCTCTCTGTTCGAGCGCGCCGGCCCCCGCCCTCGACCACGCCTCCGCCCCCCGCCGCCGCCTGCGCGGGAGCACGCCGCTCCACCGCCCGATTGGGCCCCTTGCGAGGATGCCGCGTTGCGCCACGCGTTGCGACTGCAGCGTCTCCCGCCCGACCCTCCCGCCGCTCACGCGCCCAATTGGGACTGGCTCGCCGATCTCGTCAACGAGACGGCACGCGCGTACAGATCTCCGCGCGCCTGCCGCGACCGCCACGACGCGCTCGCGGACCCGGAGCGCGCGCGCCGCAAGCATCGCAAGACGCCGCCCGCGCGCCGCCGCCCCGACGACGACGCGCCGCGCCCGCCCCTGCAGCGCCTCGACGCGATGCGCGACGCCGCCGAGCGCCGCCGCGCGGCTCCCAAGCGCCGCCTCGACGACGCCGCACACCACAACCCCAAACACGCGGCGCTGCTCGCTGATCACGGTGTCGACTACGACGCGCCGCCTACGCCCATGGAGGTAGCCACGCGACGCGCTGAGCGCATCGCCAAGGAGAAGATGAAGGCGGGCGTCGCGCAGCCCGCGCTGGCCGCTCCCTCGCCCGCGCCAGCCCCCGCGCCCGCCGCCGCGCACGCGCCCTCGCAGGGCGGCGCGCCGCAGCGTATAGTGGTGGCGGCGGCGGCGGCGCAGGCGGCGCTGGCGGGCGCGGGCAAGGCGGAGGCGGCGCGCCGGCGTGAGGGCGGCGCGCGCGCACCCGCACAGCTGCTGTACCGCCACCAGTCGCTGACGGCGCGCCACCACCTCAAGATCCTGCACCACGCGGCGGCCGCGCAGCCGCAGGTACGCGTAAGTGCACTTACATATTTATCAGTAGCAGTATACTGTACTTTACTTGCGTTGGTGAGATCGGTACACAACTATAGTAGATGATCGTTGGAACGTAGTGAAGTTAAAATACATTATATAAATTAAAAGATGTAGTAGATACTGCTTCTAAGATCCGTTCTAAATTACCGAGAGCATTCATTTCCAATATCGAAAGATAGTGAAAATAAATATTCTCAGTAATTTAGAAAACATTTTTTAATAACACGGCTGACACGAAACCACGCCACTGTGTGCAATCGCCATCGACAAGATTAAGTGATGACCACCCACATCCGACCGTGGGCTTCGTATAACTGTTCCTTTAGATAAATCTGCCATTTTTAGAGCGGCTCTCCGGGCGTGAGCGCAGCCACGGAGGGCGCCACCGTGGTGGCGGCGGGGGCGGGCGGTGCCGCCCTGCGCACGCTGCAGCTGCAGCAGCTGCGCCGTGCCGCCGGACGCGCGCCCCCGCAGCACGTGGTGTTGGCGCACCTTGCGCCACCCGCCCACCACGCGCCCGCCGCCGCGCCGCCCACCGCGCCGCCGACGGCCGCCCCCGCCGCCGCGCCGCCCTCCGCCGCGCAGCACCCCCCCGCGCAGCATCATCATCCTTCCGATACACAACAATAAACTCTTTCAACGCAATTTGTGCAGTTTTCTTTACCTAGAGTTGCCCATATTTACACATGATTTCCAACATTTTTAATAAGTGTGAAGACATCGGGCGGTCCTGTACACAAACGCAAATAACAAAGTATGAACTTTTAAGATCCTTTTCTTGCAATTAAATATGTGTAATCGTGCCACGACAGAAGCACGCGTGCATCTCGCGTGCTCAGAGCACGCGTTACGGGTCTCTAGGTATTTATGTGTGCGCTCCTTCGTAACACTGACGAGTGCAAACATACACAAATACACAAAGTAGAAAGATCACTTGCAACAAGTGCGAGTACACGACGACACGACGTGTCTCTGAAGCGGGTGTGCTCGCGTGTGACGGCCGAGATTCCCAATTTTCACTACAGACACTTTGCAATGTTATTATTATGGCGTTCAATTTTAAAACAAAAATTCCTGAATCTATTATACAAAGTAAGCAAATGCCGGCGGGAATGCTTTTCGTAGCCGATGATACCTGCGCGAGCTGCGTGTCGATCGCAGGTTTTGTGTCCTTTTATTATTTTAGTAAAAAAAAACAGTAATTTTATTAAAACAGTAGTTTTATTAACTTAAAAAAATGATTTTAAAAATACAGATTAAAAACATTAAAGTTTAAGCTGAATTTGTAACTATAATAATACAATATTAAAGTGAATATTTGTCATTGTATGAAGTAAGAGTAACATATAATTGTGGCTCACAATCCAAGCCACCTAAATTGTACTTTTACATATCGTATAGAGTAAAATACCCTCTTGTCTATCCTTGTCATAAAACTGTAAGTGTCAATTCTGTACATTGAAACATTAATAAATAAGTAGCAGGCGATGTTACTAGATAGATGCTGAAACCAAATTAATCAATTAATTAAGTAAGTAATGTAGTTATTAAAAAAAAATAATAACTACATTACTTAGTCGGATTGGAAAGAAATTTTCAAGTAATAGACGCTTTGGCCGCTTTTTTTACAGAAACTACATTGAATATAAGTTAAATAACATTTTAAACGTATATCCACTACATAAATCATCATGCAAGCTAAAAGTTTCTAAATATTAGCATGAACTCACTCACGAGGAAGCAGAAGCTCTGCTTCATGTATAGTACAGGCGCTTATAGTTGATTAAGTTTGCATTCTTTAATAAGATTTGACATACACACACATACACACATGAACACACACACACACACGCATCCACGTGCACCCATACATACACACGCAAGCACGCACGTATTGGCGCACATACAGATGTATGAAAGGTAATTATTTAATATTATCGAGGGGATTGGCGCTGTACACCGGAACACTGGCAACTACTCCGGATACAGATGAAATCTTTTATTAATGCTAATATTAATTTTAACTTTAGCCGAATTGTGTATGAAAAGTTTGTGAAACTATTATAGACTTTTGTTAATCAAATAAATAAATAATAATTAAAATAATCTAAGCTCTAGAACTCTTAGAAATTGTATTGTATCCTGTAATTCTCAGTATATTTATATCCTATTTGTACCTCCAGACTGTAAACTGTTATGCCAAAATTCATTCTTTCTGTCCAGTAGTTTCAGTTTAACTGTCTCACAAACGAACAGACTTACAGACAGATACAAATTCTACTCAGTGTATTAATGTCTGAATACATCAACATACACAATTCAAATTTATTTTAAATATTTCATGCACAGAATTGACTTTTTTACTCTATTATTTTATGAATACGTAGAAAAGTAAATAAGTTGGATAAACTGTAGGTATGTATAGATTTTAAATTTAAAGTAGATTGGTGTGAGGGCTATTACTATGAATATTCATAGTTTTATAATTTGAGAAAATTATAAATTTTGACAGTCTGTGGTTTAATCGAGAGCGCGGGCAAGTGATAGAACGAAATAGCTGTAGCGTTTTGAATGTGGTTATGACTACATGATAATACGAGTATATTGATATTATGTTTAATATACATCGATGACCGACTAAATATGATCATAGTAGCATGAGAGTACAGAATTTTAGCAATATTTTCGCGTATTTCGTTTAATAAGATATTGTTATATAGTTCACTATATTCACGGTTTAGTTCGCGTTTACTATGGCGTACAGCGTCTGCTGTATATTTTTTTTTACTGGTACGTTCATTCTTTTATATGTTAATTCTTGATTATTCTTTTTTGTCACTATCCATTTTATGTTTAGGATCTAAAGATGTCTGTTAAGGTTAAAGTTAAATGATTCTGAATAATATTTAAGTAGTAGAAATTTGTAAAAATCTCTCTACAGGGATGCTAACTACATAAATAAGTTGTAACAAAACGTATAAGAATTTCGATGCAGCTGGTAGAAGAACGCATGGCTTAGCGGTCAGAGTAGTTTTATCATTTTGTTTGATTCTATTTTGTAAATAAACAAGAAATATATGTATTAAAATATTTAAATATTGCGACAAGCCATTATTTTATAATAAAAATCCTATAAGTTAATAAATTTGAGGACTTTCTTTGGTGTGCAGGTGGCGCTGTAGCAATCTATTTTATTACTTTTTCTACTGTGAATATATCACAACCATCGGGCAATGCAGAGGCTGAATACCTTTTCATCGAAGTCTTACTAAATCATACAAAACTTCTGGGCGTTTCTTACAATCCAAACCTTACAATTGATTATTTCTCTTCATTTGAAATCCTGATCGATCAACTTATTCCATTATATAACCATATATTTTATAAGCATATTCTTCTTGACCTAATTATGGTATCTACTATATCATGTCGCGAAGCATGGCCCGTGTCCTGCTATAGTGTTCTCATATCACGATCTCCTTTACATATCATATAAAAATAGACCCCCTATAGCAAAATGAAGAATTTGGAGCACTTATTGGATGATGCCAATAAGATTGACTGTCTGTTGTTGATGAAGCTATAACTGTCGAGGACCCAGTGAATATTTTTACTTTTACACTTGATACTCATGCACCAGTACGACCGGTCAGAATGAAACATCTGCCTGCGCCATGGCTTACTGCGGACATACGAAACTACAGGAAACTAAAAACAATGCAAAGAGTAAATATCGTTCTAGCGCGAGTGATACTAATAATGAGACATATGTAAGTGAATGCTCGTTGTCATAGTCACAGGGTTTGTAGAGGTAGCCAACGACGCCATATCTATAAATCAATAATTGATGAAGATGATTCAGTCAAAGTCTGGAAATTTCTTAAATCCATGGGAGTCGGGAAAACAAAAAATATAGTACATCCGAATAATCTAGATTTCAATGGTCTTAATCAACACTTCTTTTAGTACTTAATTAGTACTTAATAGTGCAAACTTTGTTTTTTTTTAGCTTCACGCTTTATCCCTTGCGGGGTATTCAGAAAGTACGGAACGCCAAATGCTACGGTCCCTGCATACCTCTTTCGCCTCGTCCAAAGTCATTATCCTGTTCATACATGCTTCAGGGGTTCCTCATGCTTTTTACGTGACAGTATCTTCGATACTGTGTTTTCGTAAGTCAACTGAGGTCTCTAAGTCACCTTGGCTTCATAAATCTTTGTTACCACCATTCACATCTTTCCACTTTACTCACTCCTGATGATCCTGCTTTTAAGTTTAATCAATTCACTGTAAGTGATATTAAGAAAAATATTATAGTAATTGGGTCATGGGTTAGTTTGAAATATCAGTATCCTGTTGTCAGTGTTAGTCTCCTAGGCACATTTCTTAAAAACGGTGTGATAATTATAGTAGGTAACAATTGAATCGCATTTTTTAGCTTCACGTTTTCATCTCACATAGCAGAGTAGTCAGGAACTACCAAGTGTCACGACAGTACGTGCTCCACTTTCCGCTTAATTCGAGACATTGCGTGTTGAGTGGCAGAACTTAATGCCGCACTTTGTGTTACCAGAGCGAACGAGATATGAAAATAATTAAAATAAAATCATTCCCTCGAATGAGGATCGAACTCATGACACTGGCTCACTGCGCCACGACCGGCCTCTAATTACGATTGGTTATTTTTATAAGAAAAATCGATACAGTTGATTGTCACAACATTCTTTGTTGAGAATTAACAGAGATTGGAAGGCCGATTAAGGTGGTGTCAAAACCATCAGGAGCAAATTAAAATGGATATTCTAGCTTCACATCATACGAAAAAGGATTTCCGCTGTTTCTGGAAGGATACTAACAAAATGAACAGCAAGCCTTCCCTCCCTGTGAGCATCGGTGGTGTGTGTGAGCCTGAAAAGATTACTGATCTTTTTATGGACCACTTTCACGTAAAATCACCACGGAGGCCTTCTCAGTCAGTGATCAATGTTGAGTCCAATATGGAAATGTTTATTAAGTTTAAATATGATAAAGTTGCACATATCATCAAACATATAACTAGAGGTAAATCTCCGGGCCATGATGGATTTAGCATTGAGCATCTTCAATACGCTGGGCTACATCTTCCCAGGGTTTTGTGTATGCTGTACAACTTTTGGTTGAGCCATAGTTTTATGCCTGGCGAGATGATACGTACGATAGTTGTGCCTATTGTGAAAAACAAAACTGGCGACCTGGCTGATAAAAACAACTATAGACCTATTTCGTTAGCTACAGTCATCTCCAAGGTGTTTGACAGCGTCCTCAATATAGAACTAAATAAGTTCATAAAACCGCATGATAACCAGTTTGGATTCCGACCTGGATTATCCACGGAAAGTGCTATACTTTGTGTTAAGCATACTGTCACATATTATACTAGGCGTAAGACTCCAGTTTATGCATGTTTTCTTGACATACCGAAGGCATTTGATCTGGTTTCGTACGATATCTTATGGCGTAAAATGAACGAGATTGACAAGCCTTCGGAACTGATCAATATCTTTTTAAATGAAACTATTTAACCGGATTAATCGCGTATATTTTGGTATTTGAAAATACATTTTTGGACACCTGACGTTTCGAACACTTTATAGTAGTCCGTGGTCACAGGTAGACTGAGGTGGCATTTGTCTGTCAGTTGATACAAAAAATTAATTATATCAAACTACCGCCATCGATTTCTTAATTGCCTCGCGTACTGCCCTGGATTCTTGCAGAATGAGCTCACTGTATCTTTGTCTCTGGTCTGGTGGATTTGGGACTTTAAATTTTTAATAAGTGGGTCCCAGGTGGTAGATAGTTTCCAACCGTCTTCTCTATTGAAATTTGGATGTTTTTGAATTTCAATAGCCTCGCGGATCATTCTAGGAACATATCTACTTTCCCTAGCGAGGATATGTGGCTTATCAAACCTGATGTAGTGGTTGGACTTATTCATTGTATGTTCACACACAGCTGACTGCAATACACGCCCATTCTTGACATCGGATATGTGTTCTTTCACCCTAAATTAATTAATGAAAGATCTTATTATGATCAATATCTTTAAATTTTAGTATGGGAATCAGGTCAATAATGTCCGATGGTCCATGATACTTGAAATAAATATTATCATTATTATTATTATTAATCATAATTAATAAAGGCTGACCAAACCAGAAATCTCGGGATTAGAAAAAAGGGGCGGCATTGAAAAATAGCAATTTCAGAAATTAATTTTTCAGAAAGATTTATTTTTTGCACGAATGCACTTCCCGTGACTTCGTTTACGTTCACTTGATTCTTGCCATTAGCGCCTATAAGTGCGTTGCCTTTTACCAAATGCATATATAATACAAATAATAGTAGGTTTTCTAAAAATTTATTTTGAAAAAACGTATAAAAATATGAACGCAGCGGGATTCAAACTCGTGTCTCTTGGATACCGTCCAAGCGCTTTGACCGCTAAGCCATGCGTTCTACTGCCAGCTGCGTTGAAATTCGAACAAAAAGTATAAACGTTTTGTTATAACTTATTTATGTTGTCTCTGTAGAGAGATTTTTACGAATTTCTATTACTTAAAGATTATTAAGACATAATCGTTTAACAAGAGAGATTGCTATTTTATTTAAATGTTTACTATTTTTAATTTGTTATTCCACACTTAAAATTACAAAACATTTATGTAAAAAAAATTTATACGTTTTTTTCAAAAATGAGTATGAATGGTTCGAAATTGGGCTTAATTAAATTTTAATTTCTTGTCGCGATTTTTTTAGATAGTATGGTATGAATGTAAATACTGCATTGTATATACTGTATTGTCAGATGGCAGCGTCTGTTTCGAAATTACAAGCAAAGTGATGGCCCACGACTTGAACTGCCCTTATAAATTATCACATTTATTTAACATTTCAATAAAAGTATAAAATAAACAGTATTTATTTGAATTAAAATTTTAAAATCAATTAAAACAAATATATCAAAATATAGTCGTATAAGTAGTTGATACAGGTGAAGCTGTGAGCAGGCCGCTAGTGCTACTTATATATACTTATATAAGTATATATTATTGTCCTAACGGTACTCAATCTCTCGGTGTGTTGCTGTCAAATAATGATCGGTCTACATTGTAATATTACGAGAAGGTGACCAAAATATAATTATGAAAGATTAATTTTAATCTGTTAAGCTAGTGTACAAGTTTACAGAAAAACACGCAAATATAATTATTATTTAAGTTCTATTGACAAATGCCCCTAATAATAAATACTGCGAGAACCTCTGTTTTACATAATACGTAGCGAAGATTAGCACAGCGTCGTCAGATCGTCGTGTGCGTGCAGCGGCAGGAGGGGAGGGCGGGCGCGCGCTCCACGTGCACGTGCACGAGGCGCACGGCGGCGAGCACGCGCGCCAGTGGGTCCAGCACGTCGCCCAGCGCCGCGGCCACCGGACGCACCACCTCGCGTAGCGCGCCGCCCATCTGCGCCGCGCACGCCAGTACCGGTCGCGCCAGCGCGTTGTAGGACAGCGCTAGCGTAGGCTTGAGCGCTGCGTCTGCCACTGCCTCCACCGCGCCAGCCAGCGCCGCGCGCGTCCCGCCCAGCACGCAACGCGTCACCGCCACCAGCACGGCCGCGCCCGCCTCCGCCAGCAGGCGCGGCGCCGCTAGCGCCTCGCGCAGCAGCGCGGCGGCGGGGCGCGCGATCCGGCGCGCCACGCGCTCCACGCGGGTGACAGGCTCGGCGCGCGCCCACAGACATTCCATGCCGTGCTCGAAACGGTACACTTCGATTCGCTCGAGACCCACTTCGTATAAATATGATTACTTATTATAGTGATCGTGTGTCAGAACGCGACGGACGACGTTATCTATTATTTTACCTTTCTCGTTCTCCACGAAACTTGTGTTCCCCGCTTTAGGAACGTCTTTGCTTCTCCAAATGCAACTCTTTAAAGATTTCTGACAAAACGTTTTATTGAAGTATATCAATATATACCAAATATGTATTACATGTTATTAAAAGTATTAAATGTATTATAATTACGTTCTGCCTTTGTTGTTTCATTGTCGGGTGATCGCTGTCACCTGCCGCATGACCATGACGTAGAGCGCTTGACTGACTGAGTTTCGTTCCGTCAGCAACACAGGAGAGGAGTTGATCCCATCTTGCTTAAAATACCATGTGCTTTGAATGCTCTTAGGTACATGTATTTATATATGTTGAAATTAAAACACATTTTAGATAGTGCCCATTTGTCCTAGTTACAACTAGTTTTTAGTAAGTGCCTTTCGTTACAACACAAATATCTCAGGAATCAAAATTCAAAAATCAAAACTGCTTACCTCTAATACATATATGTCCCTATTTAAGTTTGCAAGGCTTGTTTTTAAGCCCAATTAAAGCAGGCAGAATACGTGACAATTAACTTTAAGGGACTCTCTTTGTTTAATACTTTTCTCTAGTTAGAATTAGTTTTACCTAAGATTATTTAGCTGTGACAGGTGTGTGAGGATCTAATACGCTACAAAATGGAAGTCTTACGGTTGCGGTGGGAGAGTAGTAAATGCCGGACAGGCCAGCAGCAACGTCGTGGGGGCTCCAGCAGCCTCGTATAAAGTCTTCTATTAGAATTTCAAATTTAATATAATAACAATAATAATAAATTTTTAATGTTAACCTATAGAAAAATGACGATCTCTGTTCGCCAACCATAAAGTATAGGAAATTGTAAATACAATTAAAGTATTTAATATAAAAATATAATGTAATAGTTTATGAATATAAACCCACTGGTGGCAAAGTGGCGACGACGGCGGGCCGCGTCGCGGCGGGGCTGGACGCCGCGGGCAAGCGCTCACTCGCACCTGCTGAAGCTCCGCCACGGTGCTGTTTTTGTACCACCACCTTGTGTGTGAAATAGTAATATTCGCAACTTTATTAAAAATTTTGATGAAAATATGATAGTGATAGGTATATTATGGAAATCTTATACGTTTAGTTACAACTTATTTATGTTGTTATTTCAACGCAGCTGGTAGTAGAACGCATGGCTTAGCGGCCAGAGCGCTTGGACGGTATCCAAGAGGCGCGGGTTCGAATCCCGCTGCGTTCAATTTTTTATATGTTTTTTCTAATAATGTTGTTTTCTAATCCTAAGTGTGGAATAACACTTTAAAAAATAGTAAATATACGAAAATCTTATTTTTTATAGCAGCCTCATCCTTCATCCCGCGCAGCTGGGTAGTCCCAGTTAAGACATAACAAATATTATGTTTGTTTCAAAATGTTCCAGCGATGTCTACTGACACAATGCGCGACGATATCTGTTAATATGAAATTAATTCAACCTGAACAAAGGACGCAGATTGCTCGCTTAAAAGTACCGGCGATGGCGGCCTGGTGGCGTCGCAGCAGGCTGCCGCCGTCGGTGCTACGCCGGTCTCAGTGGCCGCCCGGCTCGAACTGGACGTGTCTGTGCGCAATTATTACTTTCATATACTTATCAATCATTTCATAATTATGATAAAATTAAATATAACAACCAGATGCGCGTTACCGAGTTCTATTTCTTTCGCTTCCACTCCCCTATTAGCTGTTGAATTAGTAAAATTAGAGACAATCTTTTTCGTTGACATTCTTATTTGATCTGATATTTTATATTGACAAACGACTTGTCACAAAGATGAGATACAAATATATGTAGTATAGATTATAAAGTAAGAGTAACAAGGATAGAGCACGCATCCGTACTACGTATTACATCACGGTCATATGGTCTTGAATAATATGTGATTTTGAAGTGAGCTGTCAATGTAAATAACTTGGCTATATCTCTTTGTCACAACTAATAAGATTAGTGTGTCCTTCTGATGAACATGTAATAAATTTATAAAATTAATCAGACAAACGTTGGGACTAGTTGAATGACAACTGAATAAAATTACTTATTCACGTTTTCTTCTTTTCTCCTTCGTCATTTTCTAATAATTTTTTAACTATTTGTGTATTGTGTTTGTTAATATTTGTTTTTGCATTTCTTGATAGCAAATTTTTATTCGTTCTTTAATGTTATTTCTTTTTATTTTTTATAGGGAACTAATACTGTTAACACATTACAAATTATAAAATAGTGTATTTCTAACCAATAATTATCCTGATAAGGCAATTCATAAAAAAATAAAAAATAAATACAAAAATCTTGCGGAAGGCTTGCGCTCCTTTTCACTTCATTATTAAAATAATTGCCAGTAGCTACGACAGCGCCCACTTGTAACAGTCGTTGACCAATTGAATAAATTATTAAAAGATTTTTTTAGCAACAAAATTGACCTTAATTAACAATATCTATAACCAATGTCCATTTATAACTGAAAACGTGAAGTTACAAACAACTTAGCTTATACAGAAAATTGAACAACCAATGTCCATTTATAACTGAAAACGTGAAGTTACAAACAACTTAGCTTATACAGAAAATTGAACAACCAATGTCCATTTATAACTGAAAACGTGAAGTTACAAACAACTTAGCTTATACAGAAAATTGAACAACCAATGTCCATTTATAACTGAAAACGTGAAGTTACAAACAACTTAGCTTATACAGAAAATTGAACAACATTACAACAATGTTGTCAAAAAATAATACAAAAATGTTGCGGTAATAAAAGGCATACGTTTTTTTTAAGTTGTAAATGTAATGCCAAAGCCTATTTAATGTTTCACTAAGAGCAATGTTAGTTATCAACTGCATTAATTTATGTTGATGTATTTCACTTTTGTTAGAAGTAAGCGGGTTTTACTATTTTGCAAATGTATTACGTATATAATATTTTAAATCTGGTAGGATGGAGCAATAAAACATGTAATTAAAATGTTTCATGTATTTATTTCAAAAAAACTGCGCGATTAGTCATATAGAGGGCTGTCATTTTATTTTAATTTATTAAAACCTATCTCAATAGAGACAATATTCATAGACTTTAGACTACCTAGAGACGTTCATCTGACAGTTGTCATTAGACATTTATCTGACAGTTGTCATTAGCCATTTATCCGGCAGATGTTGTGATAGCCAACTTATATATACATACTTTTTAAATGAAACACCATTATAATAATTCTTTATTTGAAAATTAATGTAACAAATGGTAGCTACCATATTTATTGTACAACCTGAGGAGCTTGTAGGCATTGTTATAACAATTTTATAACATAATTAAGAGTACTTCTATTTAATTTTAAAAAATACTTCTTATACTTTAACGTTTTGATAAATACACTTAAATACAATAATTAAATACAAACCTATGATATTGATTGTTTATCTAAAGCAAACACAATATTTCATAAATTAATAATATAAAGTAAAATAAACACAAATAAATACTATTAACAATTTGTATAAAATATTTAATAAGTATATACAATTATGAATATTTAAGATGGAAATATTTTTTAGATGCCTAACAATCTTGATATCTGTGCAGGAAGATGTTGTTTTATTATTTCAATTTTTTTATTAGTGTCACAATGTACATGTGTGTCGAGTAATAGCATTAAAATACAACATTACAAGTACACCTCTGCCTCTGCTGTATAATAGTCCAATTATTCTTTTTGGTACTTGTTGTTGCTGGTCTCAGTTCTGCATTCATATCTTCCGCCTGCTGCTACTTGTGTGGAAAATTTAGCTTATTTCTATTCAATCCAAGTATTTCAAAATTTTAAATGATTAATTGATGAATTCTTCAGTAAGTATCTATAACTTTTAAAACTGTAATTATAATGATTAATATATTATTATTATCTAAATGCTTGATTTCCATTAAAATCTACTTTTTGTTTATAAAACTTTGTCAGATTCAAGATCCGATAGATTAATATTGTTTGAAGTAAACATTTATGATTTCGACTTATGTCAATGATTGTGAATAATATATTAAGAATACACTTCATTCTAATTATATTAATTTAAGATAACGTCAGATAGTTGGATTACTTAAATAATAACAAGATATACTTACAATAGAAGATTTTACTTGTCTTTATTTTATTTATAAGTATATAAGCCACTTCAATCATTTATATAATAAACTAATTCTATTTTCTTTATTTCTTCGTTTGTAACATTTGTCCTTGTGTCGAATATAAAAGATTGGAAACGAATATGGATTATGAAAAGTATATAGAGTTAAATAAATAAACAGTAGCGTATATGACAAATAATTAAAGATATTTAAATGACAATTGACAGATAAATAGACAATAATTCTTACTTATATTTTATGTAAGTGATATTTTAAGTAAGTAATAACTTATTTACTTACTTAAAATATCATATTAATCTTATTAGATGTTTGTAGTTCAGTATGAATGTTAAATTTTGTAGTTTAAATATATTATGCCGTTTATATATTAGTATTAAAATACTTTGTATAACTTTAAATAATCATCATAAGTATATTTGATAATACTATTTATTAATATATTTTGTATATATATATAAATATATATATATATATATATATATATATATATATTTATATATATATAAATATATATATATATTTTATATATATTTTTATATGATTTTTTTTTATTGTAATTTTTCAAATATTTTTATATACAAATTTTATTCAACTTAAAATATATGTTTGTCTATGAAATTTTCTTTCTTTCTTTATATATATGCATTATGTTTTAGTAATAATAGTCAAAGTTTATCATATCTAATTTACCTAAAGTAGTGAAAAAGATATTTTTAATATGTACATTTTATAATATGGATATAAAATAAAAACCCTTATTAAAATAACACAAAACAAATAGTAAATCACATCGCTATATAAAGTGATATCATTAGGTATAATCATTTTTTTATCTTTTATTTAACATTTTTTTTTACCTATTTAAAGTAAAGTAATTGTTTATATTTGCTCTAATTTTAAAGTAATTGTTTATATTTGCTCTAATTAATATTAGGAAAGACGCATTTAAATGTTCAGGTTTAGGTTTAGGTTTAGGTTTAGGTTGAGGTTGAGGTTGAGGTTGAGGTTGAGGTTTAGGTTTAGGTTTAGGTTTAGGTTTAGGTTTAGGTTTAGGTTTAGGTTTAGGTTAGGTTTAGGTTTAGGTTAGGTTTAGGTTTAGGTTTAGGTTTAGGTTTAGGTTTAGGTTTAGGTTTAGGTTTACGGTTTAGGTTTAGGTTTAGGTTTAGGTTTAGGTTTAGGTTTAGGTTTAGGTTTAGGTTTAGGTTAGGTTAGGTTAGGTTAGGTTAGGTTAGGTTAGGTTTAGGTTTAGGTTAGGTAGGTTAGTTAGGTTAGGTTAGGTTTAGGTTAGGTTAGGTTTAGGTTTAGGTTAGGTTAGGTTTAGGTTTAGGTTAGGTTAGGTTAGGTTTAGGTTAGGTTAGGTTAGGTTAGGTTAGGTTAGGTTAGGTTAGGTTAGGTTAGGTTAGGTTAGGTTAGGTTAGGTTAGGTTAGGTTAGGTTAGGTTAGGTTAGGTTAGGTTAGGTAGGTTAGGTTAGGTTAGGTTAGGTTAGGTTAGGTTAGGTTAGGTTAGGTTAGGTTAGGTTAGGTTAGGTAGGTTAGGTTAGGTTAGGTTAGGTTAGGTTAGGTTAGGTTAGGTTAGGTTAGGTTAGGTTAGGTTAGGTTAGGTTAGGTTAGGTTAGGTTAGGTTAGGTAGGTTAGGTTAGGTTAGGTTAGGTTAGGTTAGGTTAGGTTAGGTTAGGTTAGGTAGGTTAGGTTAGGTTAGGTTAGGTTAGGTTAGGTTAGGTAGGTTAGGTTAGGTTAGGTTAGGTTAGGTTAGGTTAGGTTAGGTTAGGTTAGGTTAGGTTAGGTTAGGTTAGGTTAGGTTAGGTTAGGTTAGGTTAGGTTAGGTTAGGTTAGGTTAGGTTAGGTTAGGTAGGTTAGGTTAGGTTAGGTTAGGTTAGGTTAGGTTAGGTTAGGTTAGGTTAGGTTAGGTTAGGTTAGGTTAGGTTAGGTTAGGTTAGGTAGGTTAGGTTAGGTTAGGTTAGGTTAGGTAGGTTAGGTTAGGTTAGGTTAGGTTAGGTTAGGTTAGGTTAGGTTAGGTTAGGTTAGGTTAGGTTAGGTTAGGTTAGGTTAGGTTAGGTTAGGTTAGGTTAGGTTAGTTAGGTTAGGTTAGGTTAGGTTAGGTAGGTTAGGTTAGGTTAGGTTAGGTTAGGTTAGGTTAGGTTAGGTTAGGTTAGGTTAGGTTAGGTTAGGTTAGGTTAGGTTAGGTTAGGTTAGGTTAGGTTTTTTTTTTTTTTTTTTTTTTTTTTTTTTATAATAATTAAAAAAAAAACACCTCCATTGTTGATAATATGGAGACCTTGTCTTCCATGAACTTATTATTAACTCTACCTCTATTGCTGCTTAAATCTAAATTATGGTACAACTTATATCTATTTGTTCTTAAACTTAGTTGCGTGCCTTCGTAGTATCTTATTTCTAATTTCTTATCTTCTACTTAATCTTCTATTCTTAATCCTATATGAATGCCAACAATAATCTATATTATTGTGGTTTCATATTGTATCCTTATTTTTACTATTTACTATTTTTACGATAGATATACAAAAGTCTAAAAAATCTTTTCTATTTCTACTCTTCATTATATAACTAAAATTATTTACGTTTATTGTACTATTAATCTTACTTTCTAAGTTGTGCCTCACTATGGCGTAAATGGGACATTCTGACAGAATATGTGGGGACATTTTCTACTTTGCTTGGGTCGCAAGGGCAAGCTGGGCTCTCCGCGAGCTTAAACCTATACAGATATTCAGAGAACCCCCCATGTCCGGTGAATACTTGGGTCAAAAATTTTGTTGGTGTGAAAGTTCCGACAATCCTGTACGCCTCCACCGCGTTGGGAAAGAAGAGTCTTGTGACCGAAGCGGTCTCTCCGGCCAGGTACCTCTGGTTCCACTCGTCAAGAGAGTCCTTACGGATTTTTCTCTTGACGAATGAAACCGGACAAAGATCATAGTCGGGAGCCCGCTTCAGTCTCAAGGCTGCCTCCTTTGCCAGCTGGTCTGCACGTTCATTTCCCTCCATCCCCGCGTGTGCCTTTATCCAAAAAAGGGCAAGTTCCTTATTTCGGTCGGAAAGGGATTTTATATTTTTCCTGGCTGCTACTGCGAGTGGATGGAGGGAGTTGGGGTTAGTGATTGTTTGCAACGCTGCCCTAGAATCACTATAATCCCAATGAGTTTGCCCTGTGCCCGAGTGCTAGCTCTGTGGCCTTGCATATGGCCAGAAGTTCCGCCTGGTAGACGGTGCAGTATGATGGCAAGGTAAGTTTGACGGCACGAGTTTCGGCCCCGCCACTCCACAGGGTGATTGCGGCCCCCACCTTACCCTCAATCTTACTGCCATCTGTATACATCTGAAGGGCTGCGCTGTTCAGCGTTTCCTGGACCTGGTCAGTCGTCTCCAGATTCAGGAACCTCAGGCACATATGTTCTGCCGGATGGGGGCAGTCGGACACAGGGGCCAATCGCTCGATCTCCCTTCCCGCCAGGTCCGGGAGCGGACCCCCCCTCTTGGCTCTGTAAAGCGTGGCGGCCTCGCGCACGCGGATGTCAAGGGGGAGTATCCCCCGCCAGGACGAGGGCCGAATGAAGGGAGACCGTGCGGTAGGCCTTGCAAATTTTTTGGGAGAAGCTACGCTGAATAAAGTTCAGCCTCTTTCTCACGCCCAGCTTATGGACCGCCGGTTCCCACGCGCTGGCGGCGTACAGCACCATCGGTTCTATTACTGAAATGTAAATCGTGTGAATTATTTCAGGGTGGAGTCCCCAGCTCACCCTGGCTGCCCTGGAGAGTTGTTTGTAAAGTCCCACAGTTTTCTTGCAAATATGATTTACGTGTGCGTTAAAGGTAAGTTTATTGTCTATTATGAGTCCTAATATTTTTAATTCGTGACTAATGGCTATCTCAGTCCCGCCCATGCTCAGTCGCGGTGTATCGTGCTTTAGCTTGTTCGTCACTATCATGGCGTTGGTCTTTGTTGGTGCGAATTTGAGTTTATGCGCGATGCCCCACTTCTGAGCATAGTCGAGAGCGACATTGGCTTGTCTCTCAATTTCGACTGCTTTGTCACCGTGGAATACTAACACAACATCATCAGCGAAAGCCTGCACAAATACCTTCTTTTCTCCCAATCCCCTTAGAAGAGAGTCCAATAGCAAATTCCAAAGGATAGGACCTCCGATGGAACCTTGCACGCAGCCTTTGGTGGTGTTACATCCATGTTCTCTTCCAGCGTACCTTACTCGGACTCGTCGGTCTTCCAGGTAGCTGTTTATTAGTCTGCGCAGACCCTCAGGGCATTCCTCTTCGACTAACCGTATCCTTATGGCAGGCCACCAGGCGTTGTCGAAGGCACCCTCTATATCCAATGACACCAGAGTTACAATCTTTTTGTCATCCAACTTAGATCGGATGTGTTGGATGAGGTTATAGAGGGCGTCTTCGCAGCTCCTTTGGGGCATAAACCCGTACTGGTTTGCACTAATACGTGGAAGAAGATGGTGCCGAAGTCTAGCCACCACCATCTTTTCCAGTATTTTGCCCAACACGGGGAGTAACCCAATAGGCCTGTACGATTTTGGATGAGCGTAGTCTTTTTTGCCTGGTTTTGGGAGGGCGATCACTACTGCCTCCTTCCATATTTTTGGAAAGTAGTGTAGTTTGAGGCACCGGTTTGCGATGGCAAGGAACAAATCAGGTTGGTTGTTGATGGCGTGGCTACAGATGTCGGCAGTGAACCCGTCTGCTCCCGGTGCTTTTTTCGGATTAAATGACTCGAGCGAGAGCTGTAGTTCCAGGATGGTGAATGGCGGATCCTGTGGGATTCCGCAAGCTCCGCCGCTCACCCTGCTGGCTCTCTGTCTTACGTCCGCTTGTTGAAGCGTGTCGGTCTCACTCGAGTCTTCCGGGTAAAACACCTCAGCCAGGAGTTTTGCCGACCCTTCCGCGTCCAGTTGAACGCCGTTCCATTTTAGCGGTACGTCTTCTGCTCTTTTTGTCGTCCTTCCTATTACTCTGTATATTCCCTCCCACATTCCTTCCTTGTCCTGTTTCTCGCAGAAGGCTTTCCAGCTAGATATTTGTGCTTTCTTGGCTTCATTTTCGTACTTCTCTTTACTTTTAAGGTATTCGTTGATTACCCAGGTTCTCCTGATCGGCGCGGCGCACCTTATACGACGCCTCTTTGTGGTCGTTTCCCGCATTAACTTTTCCAGGTGTTCGGACCACCATGGGATCTTCAGATGTTGCCCTGACTTTTTTGTTGGTATGGATGCAGTACATGCTTCGGTTATTATTTTTGTGTATTTATTTACCATTTCTTCTAATTGTTCTGTTGTTCCAATATTGTCTGCATCCCTTGCTGTGATATTTTGTTCTAGTTTTAGTGAATTTAGTTTCTCATGGAATTGACTCCAGTTTGCTTTTTTTGTATTATATTTTCTAGTTGTTCTTCTAATGTTTACACCTTGAGATTTAACAAGCCGAATTCCGAAAGAGATCCCATTGTGGTCCGAACTCGTGAGGCCTTCGACTACCTTCCAATCCTCGACCAGTCCGAGTGCGTTTTGGCTGCATATGGTTACGTCAACGTGACTATGATAACGCTGACCACCTCTAATGGTATCGAAAGTAGGCGTGTCTCCCACGTTCAGCACCTGAAGGCCAAGCTCGTCCAGGGCCTCCATCAATTCGTCTCCTCGGGCGTTTGTCGTCGCACTACCCCACCATGTGTTCCAGGCGTTCGTGTCTCCGCCTGCAATTATCCTGCCTATCCCAGGTTTCCCGGATATAGCTTTGAGCTGGCGGATGTAGGGACTCATAGGTCTGTCCGGCTCGAAGTAGTAGGAGACCAGTGTGATTTTCCACGCCTTGGTAGCCAGCCCCAAGACCACTATGTTGTTTGTGGTCCATTTAGGATGCTGGACTACGTCGATGCTGTCATCTAATATGGCTATTCCTGCCTTTACGGTTCCTTCCCCTGGCGCATCGTTTTGGAAGATCCTCACACCTGGATAACTCCTCATACTCCGAGCCGCACCGACATATGGCTCCTGAATTAAGACGGCTGTCACTTTCCGTTTTGCTGCTTCTATGAGTAGTTCTTGAGTGGCAAGCTTCTTCCGCATAACATTTGCCTGGAGCACGCGGTACACCGAGTTCTCCGTGTCAATTCTAGCAATATGCTATAGTCGAGCGGGCCAACGACTCCCACCGCCTACGTATTGGACATTCATCACTAAAAGCATTATGCTCTGACCGGCTAATCTTAGCTCTAACGCAATTCTTGCAGTTAGGGGTAACATTAACCGCCCACTGCTCACAGTTTGCCTTCACATGTGGACCCCCACAGTGGCTGCAGACCTCAGCTCCCTCGGTGCAGTACTTCTTGGTGTGGCCGTACGCCAAGCACCGAGAGCACTGCACCAGGGGCGACTGGTCTGAGACCTTTACCCTCTGCAGGTCCACTCGCAGTGCTCCTAGTTCTGTCGCTTTCCTCCATATTTTGGGGGCAACCGACAGCACCAGGTGGCACGTGTGGGGGTTTCTGGCCCTCCTCCGGTATTTGACATGGATCCTGTCATCCTCCTTGGCGAGACCGTCAAAGACCTCCCCGTTTTGCCTCCTGAGAGCCTTGAGTACCTCCTCATCCGAGTTGATACTCAAGAGATCTCTCAGGATGATCATGGGGTCTCGGTTTTTGACGTCCTCGACAACGAGGCGACTGGATTCCAGTCTCTGCCTGGCCTTGTCCCTATCCTCCGTCGTCGGGCACCCGAGGATGATCCTTCTGTCTTTGGCCTTTCTGACCCTTTCGACTTTTATCCAGCCTTCCTTTGCATCCACTGCTTTTCGCACTCTCTCTAGCACCTCATCTCCTGTCTCTTCTTCTTTTTCCGAGGAAATGATAATGGAGTGCAAGGTGGGTTGCACCGGCTTTGGTGTGAGTGCACTCGCAGTGGCGCTTGCGTATGTGCCATTTACGTGTTTGGCAGCATTATTTTCGAGGGCAACTTTGAGCTCTTTCATGTGCTCAGCATTCTGCGCCAATAGTCTAGTATGCTCCTCGATTTGTCGTGAGAGTTCCATTTGGTTGTCTCTCCCGACAGGCTGCTCCTTGGGGACCTCCATATTGCCCACTTCCTTTTATAGCAGCTTGACTAGCGCGTATAGACGATCTAGCGCTTTGTTAAAGCCAACTTTTATATCGGATTTCAGATTGCGCGAGTTGTTTAGATGCGCTTTCGCGCTCGCCACACAGGCTTTGGCCTCCGAGGTTTTGCTGATGTAGGATTTTTCCTCTGTCTCGGGGCTGAAGTCGAGTTTGGTCCGCGTGATGTTGGTGTCGCTGGATCTCGATCCCGATGCCACCGGGGATGGAGTCTCCTCCAGCGCGGCCATTGCTGGACCTCTGCGTGGAATGTTTCCTTTAATTACAGTTTTCATAGGTGAGCGGCTCGCAGCCTGGTCTCTGCCGTTATCCTTCGCTGGAGTCCTGAACCTGGTGATCACAGTAGATGGTGTTTAAGTAAGTCACAGTTGGATAATTAGCGTTAATAGCGTATTTATATATGATTTGTATATGATTTGATTTAGTCAATTTTTCTTTTTTATAGTCAATTGAATAGTTAATTATATATAGTCAATATATAGTTGTAGAACCCGTCTAGTATAAAAAATATTTAAATACAAAGTATAAATGAGTAGGTATTTTTACCTGTGTCCTATATATTAGCTCAGTGGTGTAAAAAGCCACTGAGTGTCTAATCTGTATTAAATACTAAACACCGATGCTAATTTGTTCGGCGGTGTATATTGCCGCCGAATGTCTAAGTTTATAAAAATTGAGTTCCTAGTCCACCACACAAGCTAAGCCAGCCAAAAGGGAACTTTTAATTTTTGGCGGGAAATTTTCCCCAGCTAGCGGAGCGAATATCGGGTGGGTGTGGTGGGCCAAAACTCGGTTTCTGCCGAACCGATTTAAAAAATTTTGGTGTCGGGTGAAAGGGCTCGTGAAGGCCTACAATCTGATACTAGTAACGTCCGGGGGGGAGGGGGTTTTCAGGACAGAACCTTGAAAAACCCCGAAAAAATGTCAATTTGGTCGATTTTCGCGCCGTAAAAGCACGAAAATGTCACAATAGGTGAGTATATTGTAGGTCCGAAAACGAACCCTGCTATTATCAATTTAAAACAATAAGAAAAACAACCCTTAATTGTATAATTTAGTTAAATTTTTTATTTTTACTAACAAATTTTGACAAGTTAATTTTTAGTATATATGTATATGATCAATGTGTGTATTTATCTATATAAACAGTATTATTTACTGTCTATATGTTATATCTAACGTTTCGAAAGTCATAACTATAAATATGAATAGCAATACCTCAATTTTAGAAAAACAAAGTTCGACGGTTAGGTTAGGTTAGGTTAGGTTAGGTTAGGTTAGGTTAGGTTAGGTTAGGTTAGGTTAGGTTAGGTTAGGTTAGGTTAGGTTAGGTTAGGTTAGGTTAGGTTAGGTTAGGTTAGGTTAGGTTAGGTTAGGTTAGGTTAGGTTAGGTTAGGTTAGGTTAGGTTAGGTTAGGTTAGGTTAGGTTAGGTTAGGTTAGGTTAGGTTAGGTTAGGTTAGGTTAGGTTAGGTTAGGTTAGGTTAGGTTAGGTTAGGTTAGGTTAGGTTAGGTTAGGTTAGGTTAGGTTAGGTTAGGTTAGGTTAGGTTAGGTTAGGTTAGGTTAGGTTAGGTTAGGTTAGGTTAGGTTAGGTTAGGTTAGGTTAGGTTAGGTTAGGTTAGGTTAGGTTAGGTTAGGTTAGGTTAGGTTAGGTTAGGTTAGGTTAGGTTAGGTTAGGTTAGGTTAGGTTAGGTTAGGTTAGGTTAGGTTAGGTTAGGTTAGGTTAGGTTAGGTTAGGTTAGGTTAGGTTAGGTTAGGTTAGGTTAGGTTAGGTTAGGTTAGGTTAGGTTAGGTTAGGTTAGGTTAGGTTAGGTTAGGTTAGGTTAGGTTAGGTTAGGTTAGGTTAGGTTAGGTTAGGTTAGGTTAGGTTAGGTTAGGTTAGGTTAGGTTAGGTTAGGTTAGGTTAGGTTAGGTTAGGTTAGGTTAGGTTAGGTTAGGTTAGGTTAGGTTAGGTTAGGTTAGGTTAGGTTAGGTTAGGTTAGGTTAGGTTAGGTTAGGTTAGGTTAGGTTAGGTTAGGTTAGGTTAGGTTAGGTTAGGTTAGGTTAGGTTAGGTTAGGTTAGGTTAGGTTAGGTTAGGTTAGGTTAGGTTAGGTTAGGTTAGGTTAGGTTAGGTTAGGTTAGGTTAGGTTAGGTTAGGTTAGGTTAGGTTAGGTTAGGTTAGGTTAGGTTAGGTTAGGTTAGGTTAGGTTAGGTTAGGTTAGGTTAGGTTAGGTTAGGTTAGGTTAGGTTAGGTTAGGTTAGGTTAGGTTAGGTTAGGTTAGGTTAGGTTAGGTTAGGTTAGGTTAGGTTAGGTTAGGTTAGGTTAGGTTAGGTTAGGTTAGGTTAGGTTAGGTTAGGTTAGGTTTTTTTTTTTTTTTTTTTTTTTTTTTATAATACTTAAACACCTCCATTGTTGATAATATGGAGACCTTGTCTTCCATGAACTTATTATTAACTCTACCTCTATTGCTGCTTAAATCTAAATTATGGTACAACTTATATCTATTTGTTCTTAAACTTAGTTGCGTGCCTTTCGTAGTATCTTATTTCTAATTTCTTATCTTCTACTTAATCTTCTATTCTTAATCCTATATGAATGCCAACAATAATCTATATTATTGTGGTTTCATATTGTATCCTTATTTTTACTATTTACTATTTTTACGATAGATATACAAAAGTCTAAAAAATCTTTTCTATTTCTACTCTTCATTATATAACTAAAATTATTTACGTTTATTGTACTATTAATCTTACTTTCTAAGTTGTGCCTCACTATGGCGTAAATGGGACATTCTGACAGAATATGTGGGACATTTTCTACTTTGCTTGGGTCGCAAGGGCAAGCTGGGCTCTCCGCGAGCTTAAACCTATACAGATATTCAGAGAACCCCCCATGTCCGGTGAATACTTGGGTCAAAAATTTTGTTGGTGTGAAAGTTCCGACAATCCTGTACGCCTCCCCCGCGTTGGGAAAGAAGATCCTTGTGACCGAAGCGGTCTCTCCGGCCAGGTACCTCTGGTTCCACTCGTCAAGAGAGTCCTTACGGATTTTTCTCTTGACGAATGAAACCGGACAAAGATCATAGTCGGGAGCCCGCTTCAGTCTCAAGGCTGCCTCCTTTGCCAGCTGGTCTGCACGTTCATTTCCCTCCATCCCCGCGTGTGCCTTTATCCAAAAAAGGGCAAGTTCCTTATGTCGGTCGGAAAGGGATTTTATATTTTTCCTGGCTGCTACTACGAGTGGATGGAGGGAGTTGGGGTTAGTGATTGTTTGCAACGCTGCCCTAGAATCACTATAAATCCCAAATGAGTTTGCCCTGTGCCCGAGTGCTAGCTCTGTGGCCTTGCATATGGCCAGAAGTTCCGCCTGGTAGACGGTGCAGTATGATGGCAAGGTAAGTTTGACGGCACGAGTTTCGGCCCCGCCACTCCACAGGGTGATTGCGGCCCCCACCTTACCCTCAATCTTACTGCCATCTGTATACATCTGAAGGGCTGCGCTGTTCAGCGTTTCCTGGACCTGGTCAGTCGTCTCCAGATTCAGGAACCTCAGGCACATATGTTCTGCCGGATGGGGGCAGTCGGACACAGGGGCCAATCGCTCGATCTCCCTTCCCGCCAGGTCCGGGAGCGGACCCCCCCTCTTGGCTCTGTAAAGCGTGGCGGCCTCGCGCACGCGGATGTCAAGGGGGAGTATCCCCGCCAGGACGAGGGCCGAATGAAGGGAGACCGTGCGGTAGGCCTTGCAAATTTTTTGGGAGAAGCTACGCTGAATAAAGTTCAGCCTCTTTCTCACGCCCAGCTTATGGACCGCCGGTTCCCACGCGCTGGCGGCGTACAGCACCATCGGTTCTATTACTGAAATGTAAATCGTGTGAATTATTTCAGGGTGGAGTCCCCAGCTCACCCTGGCTGCCCTGGAGAGTTGTTTGTAAAGTCCCACAGTTTTCTTGCAAATATGATTTACGTGTGCGTTAAAGGTAAGTTTATTGTCTATTATGAGTCCTAATATTTTTAATTCGTGACTAATGGCTATCTCAGTCCCGCCCATGCTCAGTCGCGGTGTATCGTGCTTTAGCTTGTTCGTCACTATCATGGCGTTGGTCTTTGTTGGTGCGAATTTGAGTTTATGCGCGATGCCCCACTTCTGAGCATAGTCGAGAGCGACATTGGCTTGTCTCTCAATTTCGACTGCTTTGTCACCGTGGAATACTAACACAACATCATCAGCGAAAGCCTGCACAAATACCTTCTTTTCTCCCAATCCCCTTAGAAGAGAGTCCAATAGCAAATTCCAAAGGATAGGACCTCCGATGGAACCTTGCACGCAGCCTTTGGTGGTGTTACATCCATGTTCTCTTCCAGCGTACCTTACTCGGACTCGTCGGTCTTCCAGGTAGCTGTTTATTAGTCTGCGCAGACCCTCAGGGCATTCCTCTTCGACTAACCGTATCCTTATGGCAGGCCACCAGGCGTTGTCGAAGGCACCCTCTATATCCAATGACACCAGAGTTACAATCTTTTTGTCATCCAACTTAGATCGGATGTGTTGGATGAGGTTATAGAGGGCGTCTTCGCAGCTCCTTTGGGGCATAAACCCGTACTGGTTTGCACTAATACGTGGAAGAAGATGGTGCCGAAGTCTAGCCACCACCATCTTTTCCAGTATTTTGCCCAACACGGGGAGTAACCCAATAGGCCTGTACGATTTTGGATGAGCGTAGTCTTTTTTGCCTGGTTTTGGGAGGGCGATCACTACTGCCTCCTTCCATATTTTTGGAAAGTAGTGTAGTTTGAGGCACCGGTTTGCGATGGCAAGGAACAAATCAGGTTGGTTGTTGATGGCGTGGCTACAGATGTCGGCAGTGAACCCGTCTGCTCCCGGTGCTTTTTTCGGATTAAATGACTCGAGCGAGAGCTGTAGTTCCAGGATGGTGAATGGCGGATCCTGTGGGATTCCGCAAGCTCCGCCGCTCACCCTGCTGGCTCTCTGTCTTACGTCCGCTTGTTGAAGCGTGTCGGTCTCACTCGAGTCTTCCGGGTAAAACACCTCAGCCAGGAGTTTTGCCGACCCTTCCGCGTCCAGTTGAACGCCGTTCCATTTTAGCGGTATGTCTTCTGCTCTTTTTGTCGTCCTTCCTATTACTCTGTATATTCCCTCCCACATTCCTTCCTTGTCCTGTTTCTCGCAGAAGGCTTTCCAGATAGATATTTTTGATTTATTGGCTTCATTTTCGTACTTCTCTTTACTTTTAAGGTATTCGTTGATTACCCAGGTTCTCCTGATCGGCGCGGCGCACCTTATACGACGCCTCTTTGTGGTCGTTTCCAGGATTAACTTTTCCAGGTGTTCGGACCACCATGGGATCTTCAGATGTTGCCCTGACTTTTTTGTTGGTATGGATGCAGTACATGCTTCGGTTATTATTTTTGTGTATTTATTTACCATTTCTTCTAATTGTTCTGTTGTTCCAATATTGTCTGCATCCCTTGCTGTGATATTTTGTTCTAGTTTTAGTGAATTTAGTTTCTCATGGAATTGACTCCAGTTTGCTTTTTTTGTATTATATTTTCTAGTTGTTCTTCTAATGTTTACACCTTGAGATTTAACAAGCCGAATTCCGAAAGATATCCCATTGTGGTCCGAACTCGTGAGGCCTTCGACTACCTTCCAATCCTCGACCAGTCCGAGTGCGTTTTGGCTGCATATGGTTACGTCAACGTGACTATGATAACGCTGACCACCTCTAATGGTATCGAAAGTAGGCGTGTCTCCCACGTTCAGCACCTGAAGGCCAAGCTCGTCCAGGGCCTCCATCAATTCGTCTCCTCGGGCGTTTGTCGTCGCACTACCCCACCATGTGTTCCAGGCGTTCGTGTCTCCGCCTGCAATTATCCTGCCTATCCCAGGTTTCCCGGATATAGCTTTGAGCTGGCGGATGTAGGGACTCATAGGTCTGTCCGGCTCGAAGTAGTAGGAGACCAGTGTGATTTTCCACGCCTTGGTAGCCAGCCCCAAGACCACTATGTTGTTTGTGGTCCATTTAGGATGCTGGACTACGTCGATGCTGTCATCTAATATGGCTATTCCTGCCTTTACGGTTCCTTCCCCTGGCGCATCGTTTTGGAAGATCCTCACACCTGGATAACTCCTCATACTCCGAGCCGCACCGACATATGGCTCCTGAATTAAGACGGCTGTCACTTTCCGTTTTGCTGCTTCTATGAGTAGTTCTTGAGTGGCAAGCTTCTTCCGCATAACATTTGCCTGGAGCACGCGGTACACCGAGTTCTCCGTGTCAATTCTAGCAATATGCTATAGTCGAGCGGGCCAACGACTCCCACCGCCTACGTATTGGACATTCATCACTAAAAGCATTATGCTCTGACCGGCTAATCTTAGCTCTAACGCAATTCTTGCAGTTAGGGGTAACATTAACCGCCCACTGCTCACAGTTTGCCTTCACATGTGGACCCCCACAGTGGCTGCAGACCTCAGCTCCCTCGGTGCAGTACTTCTTGGTGTGGCCGTACGCCAAGCACCGAGAGCACTGCACCAGGGGCGACTGGTCTGAGACCTTTACCCTCTGCAGGTCCACTCGCAGTGCTCCTAGTTCTGTCGCTTTCCTCCATATTTTGGGGGCAACCGACAGCACCAGGTGGCACGTGTGGGGGTTTCTGGCCCTCCTCCGGTATTTGACATGGATCCTGTCATCCTCCTTGGCGAGACCGTCAAAGACCTCCCCGTTTTGCCTCCTGAGAGCCTTGAGTACCTCCTCATCCGAGTTGATACTCAAGAGATCTCTCAGGATGATCATGGGGTCTCGGTTTTTGACGTCCTCGACAACGAGGCGACTGGATTCCAGTCTCTGCCTGGCCTTGTCCCTATCCTCCGTCGTCGGGCACCCGAGGATGATCCTTCTGTCTTTGGCCTTTCTGACCCTTTCGACTTTTATCCAGCCTTCCTTTGCATCCACTGCTTTTCGCACTCTCTCTAGCACCTCATCTCCTGTCTCTTCTTCTTTTTCCGAGGAAATGATAATGGAGTGCAAGGTGGGTTGCACCGGCTTTGGTGTGAGTGCACTCGCAGTGGCGCTTGCGTATGTGCCATTTACGTGTTTGGCAGCATTATTTTCGAGGGCAACTTTGAGCTCTTTCATGTGCTCAGCATTCTGCGCCAATAGTCTAGTATGCTCCTCGATTTGTCGTGAGAGTTCCATTTGGTTGTCTCTCCCGACAGGCTGCTCCTTGGGGACCTCCCTATTGCCCACTTCCTGTTCTAGCAGCTTGACGAGCGCGTATAGACGATCTAGCGCTTTGTTAACGCCAACTTTTATATCGGATTTCAGATTGCGCGAGTTGTTTAAATGCGCTATCGCGCTCGCCACACAGGCTTTGGCCTCCGAGGTTTTGCTGATGTAGGATTTTTCCTCTGTCTCGGGGCTGAAGTCGAGTTTGGTCCGCGTGATGTTGGTGTCGCTGGATCTCGATCCCGATGCCACCGGGGATGGAGTCTCCTCCAGCGCGGCCATTGCTGGACCTCTGCGTGGAATGTTTCCTTTAATTACAGTTTTCATAGGTGAGCGGCTCGCAGCCTGGTCTCTGCCGTTATCCTTCGCTGGAGTCCTGAACATGGTGATCACAGTAGATGGTGTTTAAGTAAGTCACAGTTGTATAATTAGCTTTAATAGCGTATTTATATATGATTGTATATGATTTGATTTAGTCAATTTTTCTTTTTATAGTCAATTGAATAGTTAATTATATATAGTCAATATATAGTTGTAGAACCCGTCTAGTATAAAAAATATTTAAATACAAAGTATAAATGAGTAGGTATTTTTACCTGTGTCCTATATATTAGCTCAGTGGTGTAAAAAGCCACTGAGTGTCTAATCTGTATTAAATACTAAACACCGATGCTAATTTGTTCGGCGGTGTATATTGCCGCCGAATGTCTAAGTTTATAAAATTGAGTTCCTAGTCCACCACACAAGCTAAGCCAGCCAAAAGGGAACTTTTAATTTTTGGCGGGAAATTTTCCCCAGCTAGCGGAGCGAATATCGGGTGGGTGTGGTGGGCCAAAACTCGGTTTCTGCCGAACCGATTTAAAAAATTTTGGTGTCGGGTGAAAGGGCTCGTGAAGGCCTACAATCTGATCCTAGTCACGGCCGGGGGGGAGGGGGTTTTCAGGACAGAACCTTGAAAAACCCCGAAAAAATGTCAATTTGGTCGATTTTCGCGCCGTAAAAGCACGAAAATGTCACAATAGGTGAGTATATTGTAGGTCCGAAAACGAACCCTGCTATTATCAATTTAAAACAATAAGAAAAACAACCCTTAATTGTAGAATTTAGTTAAATTTTTTATTTTTACTAACAAATTTTGACAAGTTAATTTTAGTATATATGTATATGATCAATGTGTGTATTTATCTATATAAACAGTATTATTTACTGTCTATATGTTATATCTAACGTTTCGAAAGTCATAACTATAAATATGAATAGCAATACCTCAATTTTAGAAAAACAAAGTTCGACGGTTAGGTTAGGTTAGGTTAGGTTAGGTTAGGTTAGGTTAGGTTAGGTTAGGTTAGGTTAGGTTAGGTTAGGTTAGGTTAGGTTAGGTTAGGTTAGGTTAGGTTAGGTTAGGTTAGGTTAGGTTAGGTTAGGTTAGGTTAGGTTAGGTTAGGTTAGGTTAGGTTAGGTTAGGTTAGGTTAGGTTAGGTTAGGTTAGGTTAGGTTAGGTTAGGTTAGGTTAGGTTAGGTTAGGTTAGGTTAGGTTAGGTTAGGTTAGGTTAGGTTAGGTTAGGTTAGGTTAGGTTAGGTTAGGTTAGGTTAGGTTAGGTTAGGTTAGGTTAGGTTAGGTTAGGTTAGGTTAGGTTAGGTTAGGTTAGGTTAGGTTAGGTTAGGTTAGGTTAGGTTAGGTTAGGTTAGGTTAGGTTAGGTTAGGTTAGGTTAGGTTAGGTTAGGTTAGGTTAGGTTAGGTTAGGTTAGGTTAGGTTAGGTTAGGTTAGGTTAGGTTAGGTTAGGTTAGGTTAGGTTAGGTTAGGTTAGGTTAGGTTAGGTTAGGTTAGGTTAGGTTAGGTTAGGTTAGGTTAGGTTAGGTTAGGTTAGGTTAGGTTAGGTTAGGTTAGGTTAGGTTAGGTTAGGTTAGGTTAGGTTAGGTTAGGTTAGGTTAGGTTAGGTTAGGTTAGGTTAGGTTAGGTTAGGTTAGGTTAGGTTAGGTTAGGTTAGGTTAGGTTAGGTTAGGTTAGGTTAGGTTAGGTTAGGTTAGGTTAGGTTAGGTTAGGTTAGGTTAGGTTAGGTTAGGTTAGGTTAGGTTAGGTTAGGTTAGGTTAGGTTAGGTTAGGTTAGGTTAGGTTAGGTTAGGTTAGGTTAGGTTAGGTTAGGTTAGGTTAGGTTAGGTTAGGTTAGGTTAGGTTAGGTTAGGTTAGGTTAGGTTAGGTTAGGTTAGGTTAGGTTAGGTTAGGTTAGGTTAGGTTAGGTTAGGTTAGGTTAGGTTAGGTTAGGTTAGGTTAGGTTAGGTTAGGTTAGGTTAGGTTAGGTTAGGTTAGGTTAGGTTAGGTTAGGTTAGGTTAGGTTAGGTTAGGTTAGGTTAGGTTAGGTTAGGTTAGGTTAGGTTAGGTTAGGTTAGGTTAGGTTAGGTTAGGTTAGGTTAGGTTAGGTTAGGTTAGGTTAGGTTAGGTTAGGTTAGGTTAGGTTAGGTTAGGTTAGGTTAGGTTAGGTTAGGTTAGGTTAGGTTAGGTTAGGTTAGGTTAGGTTAGGTTAGGTTAGGTTAGGTTAGGTTAGGTTAGGTTAGGTTAGGTTAGGTTAGGTTAGGTTAGGTTAGGTTAGGTTAGGTTAGGTTAGGTTAGGTTAGGTTAGGTTAGGTTAGGTTAGGTTAGGTTAGGTTAGGTTAGGTTAGGTTAGGTTAGGTTAGGTTAGGTTAGGTTAGGTTAGGTTAGGTTAGGTTAGGTTAGGTTAGGTTAGGTTAGGTTAGGTTAGGTTAGGTTAGGTTAGGTTAGGTTAGGTTAGGTTAGGTTAGGTTAGGTTAGGTTAGGTTAGGTTAGGTTAGGTTAGGTTAGGTTAGGTTAGGTTAGGTTAGGTTAGGTTAGGTTAGGTTAGGTTAGGTTAGGTTAGGTTAGGTTAGGTTAGGTTAGGTTAGGTTAGGTTAGGTTAGGTTAGGTTAGGTTAGGTTAGGTTAGGTTAGGTTAGGTTAGGTTAGGTTAGGTTAGGTTAGGTTAGGTTAGGTTAGGTTAGGTTAGGTTAGGTTAGGTTAGGTTAGGTTAGGTTAGGTTAGGTTAGGTTAGGTTAGGTTAGGTTAGGTTAGGTTAGGTTAGGTTAGGTTAGGTTAGGTTAGGTTAGGTTAGGTTAGGTTAGGTTAGGTTAGGTTAGGTTAGGTTAGGTTAGGTTAGGTTAGGTTAGGTTAGGTTAGGTTAGGTTAGGTTAGGTTAGGTTAGGTTAGGTTAGGTTAGGTTAGGTTAGGTTAGGTTAGGTTAGGTTAGGTTAGGTTAGGTTAGGTTAGGTTAGGTTAGGTTAGGTTAGGTTAGGTTAGGTTAGGTTAGGTTAGGTTAGGTTAGGTTAGGTTAGGTTAGGTTAGGTTAGGTTAGGTTAGGTTAGGTTAGGTTAGGTTAGGTTAGGTTAGGTTAGGTTAGGTTAGGTTAGGTTAGGTTAGGTTAGGTTAGGTTAGGTTAGGTTAGGTTAGGTTAGGTTAGGTTAGGTTAGGTTAGGTTAGGTTAGGTTAGGTTAGGTTAGGTTAGGTTAGGTTAGGTTAGGTTAGGTTAGGTTAGGTTAGGTTAGGTTAGGTTAGGTTAGGTTAGGTTAGGTTAGGTTAGGTTAGGTTAGGTTAGGTTAGGTTAGGTTAGGTTAGGTTAGGTTAGGTTAGGTTAGGTTAGGTTAGGTTAGGTTAGGTTAGGTTAGGTTAGGTTAGGTTAGGTTAGGTTAGGTTAGGTTAGGTTAGGTTAGGTTAGGTTAGGTTAGGTTAGGTTAGGTTAGGTTAGGTTAGGTTAGGTTAGGTTAGGTTAGGTTAGGTTAGGTTAGGTTAGGTTAGGTTAGTTGGTTAGGTTAGGTTAGGTTAGGTTCGTGTTGGTTAGGTTAGGTTAGGTAGGTTAGGTTAGGTTAGGTTAGGTTAGGTTAGGGTAGGTTTTAGGTTAGGTTAGGTTAGGTTAGGTTAGGGTTAGTTAGGTTAGGTTAGGTTAGGGGTTAGGTTAGGTTAGGTAGTTAGGTTAGGTTAGGTTAGGTTAGGTTAGGTTAGGTTAGGTTAGGTTAGGTTAGGTTAGGTTAGGTTAGGTTAGGTTAGGTTAGGTTAGGTTAGGTTAGGTTA
>JAOYRS010000029.1:0-5000 GCA_032432895.1 Dryadula phaetusa
CTAACCTAACCTAACCTAACCTAACCTAACCTAACCTAACCTAACCTAACCTAACCTAACCTAACCTACCTAACCTAACCTAACCTAACCTAACCTAACCTAACCTAACCTAACCTAACCTAACCTAACCTAACCTAACCTAACCTAACCTAACCTAACCTCACCTAACCTAACCTAACCTAACCTAACCTAACCTAACCTAACCTAACCTAACCTAACCTAACCTAACCTAACCTAACCTAACCTAACCTAACCTAACCTAACCTAACCTAACCTAACCTAACCTAACCTAACCTAACCTAACCTAACCTAACCTAACCTAACCTAACCTAACCTAACCTAACCTAACCTAACCTAACCTAACCTAACCTAACCTAACCTACCTAACCTAACCTAACCTAACCTAACCTAACCTACACCTCACCTAACCACCTAACCCTACCCTAACCTAACCTAACCTAACCTAACCTAACCTAACCTAACCTAACCTAACCTAACCTAACCTAACCTAACCTAACCTAACCTAACCTAACCTAACCTAACCTAACCTAACCTAACCTAACCTAACCTAACCTAACCTAACCTAACCTAACCTAACCTAACCTAACCTAACCTAACCTAACCTACCCAACCTAACCTAACCTAACTAACCTAACCTAACCTAACCTAACCTAACCTAACCTAACCTAACCTAACCTAACTAACCTAACCTAACCTAACCTAACCTAACCTAACCTAACCTAACCTAACCTAACCTAACCTAACCTAACCTAACCTAACCTAACCTAACCTAACCTAACCTAACCTAACCTAACCTAACCTAACCTAACCTAACCTAACCTAACCTAACCTAACCTAACCTAACCTAACCTAACCTAACCTAACCTAACTAACCTAACTAACCTAACCTAACCTAACCTAACCTAACCTAACCTAACCTAACCTAACCTAACCTAACCTAACCTACCTAACCTAACCTAACCTAACCTAACCTAACCTAACCTAACCTAACCTAACCTAACCTAACCTAACCTAACCTAACCTAACCTAACCTAACCTAACCTAACCTAACCTAAACTTACCTAACCTTACCTAACCTAACCTAACCTAACCTAACCTAACCTAACCTAACCTAACCTAACCTAACCTAACCTAACCTAACCTAACCTAACCTAACCTAACCTAACCTAACCTAACCTAACTAACCTAACCTAACCTAACCTAACCTAACCTAACCTAACCTAACCTAACCTAACCTAACCTAACCTAACCTAACCTAACCTAACCTAACCTAACCTAACCTAACCTAACCTAACCTAACCTAACCTAACCTAACCTAACCTAACCTAACCTAACCTAACCTAACCTAACCTAACCGTCGAACTTTGTTTTTCTAAAATTGAGGTATTGCTATTCATATTTATAGTTATGACTTTCGAAACGTTAGATATAACATATAGACAGTAAATAATACTGTTTATATAGATAAATACACACATTGATCATATACATATATATTAAAAATTAACTTGTCAAAATTTGTTAGTAAAAATAAAAAATTTAACTAAATTATACAATTAAGGGTTGTTTTTCTTATTGTTTTAAATTGATAATAGCAGGGTTCGTTTTCGGACCTACAATATACTCACCTATTGTGACATTTTCGTGCTTTTACGGCGCGAAAATCGACCAAATTGACATTTTTTCGGGGTTTTTCAAGGTTCTGTCCTGAAAACCCCCTCCCCCCCGGACGTTACTAGTATCAGATTGTAGGCCTTCACGAGCCCTTTCACCCGACACCAAATTTTTTAAATCGGTTCGGCAGAAACCGAGTTTTGGCCCACCACACCCACCCGATATTCGCTCCGCTAGCTGGGGAAAATTTCCCGCCAAAAATTAAAAGTTCCCTTTTGGCTGGCTTATCTTGTGTGGTGGACTAGGAACTCAATTTTTATAAACTTAGACATTCGGCGGCAATATACACCGCCGAACAAATTAGCATCGGTGTTTAGTATTTAATACAGATTAGACACTCAGTGGCTTTTACACCACTGAGCTAATATATAGGACACAGGTAAAAATACCTACTCATTTATACTTTATATTTAAATATTTTTTATACTAGACGGGTTCTACAACTATATATTGACTATATATAATTAACTATTCAATTGACTATAAAAAAGAAAAATTGACTAAATCAAATCATATATAAATCATATATAAATACGCTATTAAAGCTAATTATACAACTGTGACTTACTTAAACACCATCTACTGTGATCACCATGTTCAGGACTCCAGCGAAGGATAACGGCAGAGACCAGGCTGCGAGCCGCTCACCTATGAAAACTGTAATTAAAGGAAACATTCCACGCAGAGGTCCAGCAATGGCCGCGCTGGAGGAGACTCCATCCCCGGTGGCATCGGGATCGAGATCCAGCGACACCAACATCACGCGGACCAAACTCGACTTCAGCCCCGAGACAGAGGAAAAATCCTACATCAGCAAAACCTCGGAGGCCAAAGCCTGTGTGGCGAGCGCGAAAGCGCATCTAAACAACTCGCGCAATCTGAAATCCGATATAAAAGTTGGCGTTAACAAAGCGCTAGATCGTCTATACGCGCTCGTCAAGCTGCTAGAACAGGAAGTGGGCAATATGGAGGTCCCCAAGGAGCAGCCTGTCGGGAGAGACAACCAAATGGAACTCTCACGACAAATCGAGGAGCATACTAGACTATTGGCGCAGAATGCTGAGCACATGAAAGAGCTCAAAGTTGCCCTCGAAAATAATGCTGCCAAACACGTAAATGGCACATACGCAAGCGCCACTGCGAGTGCACTCACACCAAAGCCGGTGCAACCCACCTTGCACTCCATTATCATTTCCTCGGAAAAAGAAGAAGAGACAGGAGATGAGGTGCTAGAGAGAGTGCGAAAAGCAGTGGATGCAAAGGAAGGCTGGATAAAAGTCGAAAGGGTCAGAAAGGCCAAAGACAGAAGGATCATCCTCGGGTGCCCGACGACGGAGGATAGGGACAAGGCCAGGCAGAGACTGGAATCCAGTCGCCTCGTTGTCGAGGACGTCAAAAACCGAGACCCCATGATCATCCTGAGAGATCTCTTGAGTATCAACTCGGATGAGGAGGTACTCAAGGCTCTCAGGAGGCAAAACGGGGAGGTCTTTGACGGTCTCGCCAAGGAGGATGACAGGATCCATGTCAAATACCGGAGGAGGGCCAGAAACCCCCACACGTGCCACCTGGTGCTGTCGGTTGCCCCCAAAATATGGAGGAAAGCGACAGAACTAGGAGCACTGCGAGTGGACCTGCAGAGGGTAAAGGTCTCAGACCAGTCGCCCCTGGTGCAGTGCTCTCGGTGCTTGGCGTACGGCCACACCAAGAAGTACTGCACCGAGGGAGCTGAGGTCTGCAGCCACTGTGGGGGTCCACATGTGAAGGCAAACTGTGAGCAGTGGGCGGTTAATGTTACCCCTAACTGCAAGAATTGCGTTAGAGCTAAGATTAGCCGGTCAGAGCATAATGCTTTTAGTGATGAATGTCCAATACGTAGGCGGTGGGAGTCGTTGGCCCGCTCGACTATAGCATATTGCTAGAATTGACACGGAGAACTCGGTGTACCGCGTGCTCCAGGCAAATGTTATGCGGAAGAAGCTTGCCACTCAAGAACTACTCATAGAAGCAGCAAAACGGAAAGTGACAGCCGTCTTAATTCAGGAGCCATATGTCGGTGCGGCTCGGAGTATGAGGAGTTATCCAGGTGTGAGGATCTTCCAAAACGATGCGCCAGGGGAAGGAACCGTAAAGGCAGGAATAGCCATATTAGATGACAGCATCGACGTAGTCCAGCATCCTAAATGGACCACAAATAACATAGTGGTCTTGGGGCTGGCTACCAAGGCGTGGAAAATCACACTGGTCTCCTACTACTTCGAGCCGGACAGACCTATGAGTCCCTACATCCGCCAGCTCAAAGCTATATCCGGGAAACCTGGGATAGGCAGGATAATTGCAGGCGGAGACACGAACGCCTGGAACACATGGTGGGGTAGTGCGACGACAAACGCCCGAGGAGACGAATTGATGGAGGCCCTGGACGAGCTTGGCCTTCAGGTGCTGAACGTGGGAGACACGCCTACCTTCGATACCATTAGAGGTGGTCAGCGTTATCATAGTCACGTTGACGTAACCATATGCAGCCAAAACGCACTCGGACTGGTCGAGGATTGGAAGGTAGTCGAAGGCCTCACGAGTTCGGACCACAATGGGATCTCTTTCGGAATTCGGCTTGTTAAATCTCAAGGTGTAAACATTAGAAGAACAACTAGAAAATATAATACAAAAAAAGCAAACTGGAGTCAATTCCATGAGAAACTAAATTCACTAAAACTAGAACAAAATATCACAGCAAGGGATGCAGACAATATTGGAACAACAGAACAATTAGAAGAAATGGTAAATAAATACACAAAAATAATAACCGAAGCATGTACTGCATCCATACCAACAAAAAGTCAGGGCAACATCTGAAGATCCCATGGTGGTCCGAACACCTGGAAAAGTTAATGCGGGAAACGACCACAAAGAGGCGTCGTATAAGGTGCGCCGCGCCGATCAGGAGAACCTGGGTAATCAACGAATACCTTAAAAGTAAAGAGAAGTACGAAAATGAAGCCAAGAAAGCACAAATATCTAGCTGGAAAGCCTTCTGCGAGAAACAGGACAAGGAAGGAATGTGGGAGGGAATATACAGAGTAATAGGAAGGACGACAAACAGAGCAGAAGACGTACCGCTAAAATGGAACGGCGTTCAACTGGACGCGGAAGGGTCGGCAAAACTCCTGGCTGAGGTGTTTTACCCGGAAGACTCGAGTGAGACCGACACGCTTCAACAAGCGGACGTAAGACAGAGAGCCAGCAGGGTGAGCGGCGGAGCTTGCGGAATCCCACAGGATCCGCCATTCACCATCCTGGAACTA